>OMNN01041860.1:0-14251 GCA_900302755.1 Chromis chromis
GTCCCACCCCATCTGAGCACAAATGTTTAATAAAAGTATAAATGCCAACCTATCATTTATGTTAATATATGATTGGAGCAATAGTAAAGAAGTGAAATACATAGCAGAGATACGTTGATTATGTATTTTTGATATGTTACAAACTATTTTGGCAGAATATATTTTTTCTCTTAAAACGTAACTGAGAATGAGAAAGTTTAGTTGTATAGGAAACAAATGTCTTTTGAGCCAGGAGACATCTCGAACATGCATTTGCATTGGCATTTTTTATTAACTTTATGCAAAACTAGTCTTGCAAAAATGGCAAAACTTAATTGAGAATGCAGTTTAGTTGTACAGGAATGTAATTTTGTGGAGACTAGGTTGGATATATCACAATCTTCTGATATCTCATGCAACTTCATTGTTTCTTTGGCAGTTTTAATCAACAATGTGCAAAATTACTCTTGGAAAAATGCGAAAACCTAATGAAAAGGATAGACATGCATATAGACATGTCCTTTTTTTTGCAAGAGAACAACAAAAACATAGAAGTAATTCCTTTAGTTAAGTTCCTATATAACACCTAACCTAACCTGATTACGGCCCAAATGCTAATTTCTGTCCATCTTATTTTGTGATCTGTTACATAGGGTAAAGTATCTAATTTCTTTTGGTGATTGAGGGGTAGTGGTCATTTAGCCCTTCATACTGCCCTCCAGACGGAGTGTGGAGGTGACCATAAATGACCATAGTCCCCTTGATTAAATCACAGCATGTTCCAACCGGGTCTCTTTCTTATGAGGTGGTCCCCTCTCTCCATGGGTAATAATGACTTTGAGAGTTTGAGATTCAAAAGACATGGCAAGTAGTAAGAGACACCTAAACCTTTCTGTCTCTGTGTCAGCAAGATTATGCAAAAACTACCTGACCGATTTTCATGGAACTTGGTGGAGAAGTGGAACATGGGGAAAGCAGGAACCCATTAAAGTATGTTGCAGATCCAGACCACTTTCTTTAAAGCTGTGATAGGACTTTGGCTCTAGTAGTTTATGAGGTAATAAGATAGTGTTCAGCTGAAAACAATTCCTTATAGGGTAGAACATTCTGATTTTTGAGGGGTAGTGGTCATCGAGTCCTTCGAATGGGCCTCCATGCTCTGTCTGGAGGGCAAGATGACCACAATTCCTCAATTGCCAAAAGATTCGGGACACCCTACCCAACACTGCAGTGCGTAAAATGGAGGGGAAATTGCAACTGGGCCCAAAACTTTTTGATTTTTTAGATTTTGAAAAACCCTTCCACTGTAGAGCATATGTGTAGCTTCTTCTAATTTCTTAAAGGATGCATGTGCTTTTAGAAGGTAGAGAAAGAGTAAGTAGCAGGATTTGGGGTCTTATAGACCTACCAGCCAATAACTAACATGATGCCCCCTTGATTTTCAAACGATAGATCCAGGGTTCCAGAATTTGTGAACCAGCAAACTTTAATGGTTTCTACTGAGGAAGGATTTTGTGCTACAAATTTCAAAATTCAAGGAGTTGGCATCCAAAATATCTCACTGGGTAAACATTAAACTAACACCCAACAAAGAAGTCAACCAACAACCCCAAAAGTGAAGCAAAACTGATCCAACACAGACATCTTTTCATGGGGATAGTGACCAAACTAACATGAAGCAGTAACCCGGGTTAGCAGTAATTAGCACCGGTGGGTGCCCCGTTAAATTGAATTTAACGACAACACAGCAGTCTTACTGAGTGCGAACTAATCCTGGACTCTGGAGCATTATGGTTAATGGGCCTGAAAGAAAATGATGGCCTTTCAGAAGCAAAACCAATTAACACAGAGTGGAGATGTCTAGTGCTGAGCTTTCCAAATCTCATAAGAACTTCTGCCCTCATATTATATAACTGGATTTCTGTTCATTTTGAATAATGAAGGAGGTAGGCAAGCATGACATAATATAGCTATCATAACTCTGAGTCCAATGAAAGAAAAGTGGAATATGTTTCAGTGAACAGCGGCTGTGGAAGGCAGACCGTAATGTTTTACTCCTGCAGACGTGCTGCTGCTTCGCTTAAGTCTGAGTATTTATCCAGAAAATTACTTAAGAAGAATCTGGGTCCCTGTAGAGATTTCATATCACTTGGAATCATTTTTGACAAATTCTCTCTTTATGTTATACATTATAGTTGGTAGGAGCTGAGCGTTATTAAAGCAAGCAGTGGCAGCCACTTTAAAACTTCATACTGGGCAATTAAGTAAGGGGCATGTGTGCTTTTTTAAAATCGGGAAGTACTCAGTTGAGCATACTTATAAATGTACTTTTGGCACATCTTTTCAAGTATTATCATTTAAAGTATAAAATATTTGGTTCTCCAAACAGACAAGATATTATTTCCTGTTACTATTTGACTCGAATGTCTGATGTTGCACTTATTCTGAAACCCCCTCAAGGGCCTTTTGGAAGTCCTTCTCCCCTGCTCAGTTGGGGAATACATTTTGAAGTAAACTCATGAATAGTAATGAAACACAACAGTACCTTTTTCAAGTCTGTTGTCACCCAGTCAAGTTGCTTTTTCCGATCTCACAAAGGCTTGGCCTCAATTCCCTATCTGTCCTGAGATTCTCTCTCCCACCTGCTGTGCAGAAAAGCATGCTGGCATTGAAAACACTATCCACACTCTGAGTGGAGAGTCTCAGTGTGTAACGATGGTCTAAAAGGCCGTTTCTGAGGTGTTTTCACCCCCGACAAGAGAGAGGTCTGGTACAAATTTAAAATACTTGTGGCTTTTTGGTTTTAAAACTGTCAAATCTGTCGTAAGTGTGATGGAAATTTAAATGTAAAAGTGGCTCAACATATTGGCTGTCAACAGTTTCGGCTACAAAGGGGCTGGCGTTGCCTTGTGAGTGTGTTTCTGGAGCTTAACTACACTGAGGAAATGTGCTTATGTGTGTGATAGAGTGTAGGAGGCTGAAGTCCGGTAAGACTTGGTGAATTTCCACGTTATCAAGGCCCGTCCCAGCCATATATCAACGTAATTAAAGGCTGGTGTAATGACGCAGGGCCTCGGCAGCATGATTTCTGTCTGATCGCCACGCTGCTTCATTAAGACCACTCAAGCTAACGAGCTGTGGCTGTAATAAAGTCCTCCCCCCGGTCTGCCGCAGTGATGAAGGAGCTACCCAAAGTGAGCTGAGCCAAGGCCCGAGATAGAATTAGTACTGGAGAGGCTTCAACTGAACTTACTTTGTGGCCCGGTGATGTAGGGTCAAGGTGCTTTTTGTATGAGACACTTCAGTTTTAGCACAAATGAACTCACAACAGCCATAGAATGGAGGTTATTTGAACTGTTTCATACATCTGGGTGTGATAGAAGTGTACCAGCAAGGCATTTAAGCACATTTGGCAATGACCTAGTTTGGAATGGGTGCTGCCGGGATCATTTGGTGTTTCTGCATATTGCTGTCTAAAGTCACCAGAACCACAGAGGCATCATGTAGAAAAACACTGGAGTTAATCATTGATGTAATGTGAATTTTTAAAATCGTGCTTCAGAATAACTGACACAGAATAAAGCTCATTGACCGTCTTGTATCTGTGTGTTGTGCAGCATGAGTTAGTGTAAATTGCATCAATGCACCAAATGAATAAGTCGAAATGATCCTGTAAAGCTAATTCAGCTCTAATTGTTTGGTTATTTAGGGATTATTCTTGTCTGCCTTGTAAAACACCTTTGGGTTTCACAATAAATCCGGCCGTCCTCGTGTCCCTTAGTCCAGTAAATCCACCCTCCTGTCTGTTCTTCTGTGCTTACCTGCTTCGATGGCAGCACACTGAGCACAATAACCCAGGCCTCCATTTTCTCAGTCCAGCTGCTCCTAGGGGATCCCGAGGCATTCCACTGGCCAGAATATGTCAACCCCTTCAGCATGTTCTGGGTCTGCCCTAGGGGGTCCTTCTGCTCGGACGTGCCCCGACTACCTCCACAGTCTGGCCGACATCTACCAGCATCTTCTGTAGTGTGATTTTCAGTGGATGCTACTGGATGAGAGTAAATATGAAAGGGAAACCTCTCCAGAAGTTTCCACGTTTTATTGTACCAGGAGTTCATGCTACAGGCACAGAGTGGTTCTGAATCAGTGGAAAACTTGCAAGAAAACGCCTGTTGTGGAGGAAAATGTGGTGCTAATGGAAATTTGAACTGGTAATATTTCATTAATGGGACCACTATGAAGTAATCAAATAGCAGACATGAGAAAAAGTGAGTTAAATCAGTTTGATTATGCAACATTGAGACATTAGACAGACGCAAAAGAGAGCAGAAACTAGATCAGATCACTGTATATCTAGAATCTATCTACTTAATTGCATCATTGATTGGAAAGTTGTGTAATTATGTGGATTTAGTTGCAGTTGAGTTGCATAGTTCTGTGGACTTTATTCGTCTGAAACTTTTATGAGATCACAATGTAAAGGATTTTTTTATTTATTTAACACATGATGAAATTTGTTTTTCCAGTATAGAATAATTGATAATGTACTGTGGGTATGCAGTCATGTATCTACAGCAGTGGTTTCAGGGTGAAAACTGAATATCTAAAATAGTATAACATGCATATTTTGTACTGTTTTCATGCTTGTGTATAACCTGACCACTTGTAAGTCTCTTCTTACTTTAATTGGAGAGCACTTCCTGATTTTATTTTCATTTTTCTTTAGATACGTCTTAGAGTGTTTGTTTTTTTGTACACCTTGTTGTGCTTTTATCTTTAATTCTGATGATTTTATCTGTTCCATTATGCTGCCCTGTGAAGAAGCACTTTGTATCCCGGAGTTTGAAAAGTGCTTATTATTATATTATTATTATAAGCAAAAGTGAATCTACATATGATTCTTTCATGTGTTTTCCTTATCGTAGTTCCCATTTTTCCCACCATCACTAGCACAGATGAGCTTCTCTGCAACTTTTGCTTCTCAAACCTGCACCACTAACCTCTGAATGAATAGATAAGATCCCCTGTGAACATCCCGACACATTATTTTTGACTCAACTCCGTGTATTTTCATCAGCAGTGACTACACACCGGCGTCTCCAATTTGTCGCAGCAGCCTCTCATTTCCCTACTTTTTTCCCCCACCGCTCCATCCAAACGGTTTGGCTGTGATTAGTCACACAATACGACATTAACCTGTAAATTAAAATTCCTCCATGCAATTTGATGGGTGATTTAATTCCAGCATCGTGACTCCCCTCCCTCCCTGCATCCTCCTGCCTCCCCTCCTTCTGCCCATTCCTCCCCTGTCCTCATCCTCCAGACATCTACCCCCACACTCTCTTGTCTCTCTCTCTCTTTCTCCATTCGCCGTGGGCTAATCCCATTATGAATTCTTTATATAGCCTTTTCCCTTAATGATCAGTGGGGCCTGCTCCAATCCTGATTACTATTGTACACTTAGCACTACATAAAGCAGGGGATTAATATGCCCCGCTAGGATCGTTGCTATGGATCCACTCGTTGCCTTCCGAGAGATGTTGCTGCTGCTTCAATTGGCCATAAATCGCTCTCCCCGGTGGCTTCCCACGTACCAGACAGGGCATGGAAGAATAGGGGGTGAATCTCTCTCTCTTGTGGTCTCTCTCTCTCTCCCTGGACCCAGACGAAAGTGATCTGCTCTATAATTCATGACCCAGCGTTTTCTCTTTCTTCTCCTCTCAAATTTTTTCTCTCTTTCCCAAAGACACTGTAGTAACCCTCCCTCCTCGGCAGCATTTTGCCCAGTGGAAAGGTGCTGTTAGGAGTGGGTGGGCATCATACGTGGACGCAAATGTGCGAAAGAAGATGTAATGTATTCAGAGAAGAGCCGTGTTATGTCAGACGTGGACAAGGAGGATGGAGGGTGTTAATGGGCTCAGCTGTGTTCCTTTGTTTCACTCAGGAGCTCTGTGTGCTAACAAGCGGCTGCAAAGCAACTGCAGGAAAAATGTACAATAATAACTTTTCCCCCGTGAGTTTCTTCTGAAGGAACCTCAAAATGCCTTCGATTTGGGCACGAAGATGTATAAGTTTGATCTGCCGAGGACGCAGGTAATTCCAAAAAGCTGTCCGAGCCCGATTTAAAATTTATGACTCAGTATTTCAAAAATGCAGATGACTGGATCTGCAGAAATGTGTTCTTTAGATAAAGGTTGCGAATGTTGACTAATACTCCTCAGAGTTTCACTTTCATGTTGGCAGTTACAGTATTTTGTGCGGCTATTTTTACCTCTCTCAGATGGAGAATGAGTCATCCTGGAGTTAAAGTCTTTGTAGGGGAGGAAACGGGGAAAACAGTGGAAGGAGGCGAAACACAAATGGGGAAAACCGAGAAGCCTCCTCAAGCTTTTATGGTGTCCTGTTGGCTCCTGTAGCGGTTAAGGAAGACTTCTCTTTTTCATTTGGCACTAACACATCTCTCCTCTTTCTTCTCCGGTTTAAAGTGAGCGCTGAAACAAGTCGAACAGTGTAGTTTGAGGCAAGGCTCGGCGAGCTCTGGGGACACCTGCCGAGAAACAGCGAGAAACACCTCTTTTTGATTCTTGTTGCTTTGTAGTTACAGTCTACCCTGTGAGTGTCTTCATCGCAGGCCGACAGCATCCTGCTGTTCTCTGCTTTTCCTGTACTGTGAACCTGAGTGCTAACAATTTGCAAAGACTCTATTGCACTGCACTGATCTCTTTTATTGTTCCGTCAGAGAGGATTGCATAATCTGTTTCCATTGTGATCCCACCGTCATTATGTATGACTGTGACGTAGTGAGAAAACAAAGGGTTGAAGTATCATAAATACTGTAGCAGGCATTTAAAAATCAAGACAAGACAAAACAATAAACAACTTCAGTTTCTGACTCTAAGATCTTCACTCTTATATGCTTTACCTTGTGCTGATAACATTCTGTAATACTAAATTTATATGTAATGAAAAGATAATGGTTGGATTTGAGTTATAGCGTCAGATTTAATCTGCTAATAGCAACACTGCAAACCCAGACAAATGTGTCCTACATGATTGGGTTGTATCATTCATTAACTATATGTCTGACAGTAGTTTAGAGTCTCTCATTTACTTATTGATATAAAGCAAAACAGTGTTGTAAACAGTGGACTGCAGACATCCAGCTCAGGTTACACCAAAACACTTTATGGCACAACAAGTAGTCAATAACAATAACCAAAAACATAAATGATGTTTGTTGTGATTTTAGGAGTATGCAAGCTGATGTAAAGGTAATTTCTTAAGCAGTCATGTCTCCAAGAGAGTACATCTATCTACCACTAATTAACAAAGCTTAAAATTCGATTGGACTGACATAATATTAATGAGAAGGAAATGTATAAGCCAAATTCTCACTGACAATGTATTTAATTGCTTTTCCACTAAAATATGCAATGCTGCTATACAATATCCATTTGTAGTGAGTAGAGCATACCTTATCTTAACATGTGTTGTAATGCTTAACAAAAAGTTTTTCTTTTCTTAACCCATTTGACTTTGTTTGGAGAAGTTCATAAATGCAGCATTACATTAATGTAAACCACTCTGAATGTAATCCAACCAGATTAAAAATGGTGCACCTGTAAATGGTTATCAGTCTGTTGTAGGTAGAATAGGTGACACTGATTGACAATTTAGTGGGGGAGAAGCTTTCATTTAGGTTCAACTCTAGGGCCATGGGCTTCATTTCCAAATTCAGAAAAGTGTGTTTTGTTGTTGTTGTTGTTTCAGTTGTTTAAAGTGGTTCCTAATGCTAGCTTTAGTAGTTCAGTATATGAACTCTTCACATGTAACTTATATATTTTCCAGTTTTCACATTCAATTTCACAATATTCAATTTACACTGATCAGCTCCAACATTATAACCACCTGTCTGATATTGTGTACGTCCGCCTTGTGCCACCAGAACAGCATAGACACATCTAGGCATGGACTCCACAGAACCTCTGAAGGTGTTTTGTGGTATCAGGATGATAGCAGCAGATCCTTTAAATTCTGGAAGTTGTCAGGTGGAGCCTCCTTGGGTTGAACCAGTTATTCCAGCACATCCCACAGACGCGCAATCAGATGGATTCTTGGGAATCTGGACACCGGATCAACATCTAGAACTCTTTCTCATGCTCCTCAAACCATTCCTGAACAGTGTTATAGGGCAGAAAGAGGCCATCAGGAAATACTGTTGCCATGAAGGGCTACACATGGTCTGCAACAATATTTATGTAGGTGGTACGTATCAAAGCAACGTCCACATGAATGCTAGAACCCAAGATTTCCTAGCTAAACTTTCTCCAGAGCATCACATTGTTTCTTCTAGCTTGCCTTCTTCCTTTAGTGCATCCTGCTGCCGTCTCTCTCCCTCAGGTAAGTGATGCACATGGAAGAGAAAATATGGCACATCAGACCATGCCACCTTCTTCCTTTGCTCCATGGTCCACTAAGGTTTTCAGCAGTTTGTGCAGTCTGGGATTGGACCACACAGGCCAGACTTTGCAACCTATACTTTTCAATGAGCCTTGAGCTCTCATCCCTCTGTCACCTGTTCACCAGTTGTCCTTCCTTAGACCACTTTAGGTAGCTACTAACCACTGCATACTGGGAATGCCCAACAAGAACTGCTGTTTTGGAGTCTTTACAATGTGGCTCTTGTCGAAGTTGCTCATATTCTTTGGTATGTGTCCACAGGATCCATCACTTCAATACTTCCCATTCATTGTCTATGTGAAACACCCCACAATGAATTCTAGTAATGTTGCGAAACAGGGAATCGCATTACCTGCGCTTCATTTGCATAAAGTTGAAGTCTTGGCTACTTTATGCAAATGAGGAGGGTTGAGTCTGGGTCCGACGTTTCACAAACCTTTCACAATTTTTTTTAGACTAATTGCTGTTAATCTAAAATGAAGACAGATTCAGCAACTGATCCAGAAACACAGAAACGATAGAGAAAGTTGCCCAGCGAGCCGCCATGTTGGTGCAGTTTGAAAGCAAGGAGCAGAGATCCATAGGGTGAGATGTTGTCCAATCAGATTCAGTCCATGTTTACATGGCCGTAGGGGGTGAATCCTTTGTCGATTCTGGTGAAGAGCAGCTGCCAATCTTCTAGCTGAGTTGTACGCCGATCAAATGTCCAGTGTTGGGAAGCTTCACAATCTTTTGCATGTAAAAATGCCCCTGTGGAATTGTACCATTACTCTTGCATATTTTTCCAGCTCTCAACGTCAGCTTAAAGAACTGGCTTCTCACTTGCTGCTTGTTATATCCCACCTCTGCCATTGTAATGAGGTAATTGATGTTGGTTACTTATGGTGTATATGCCAGTTTCTACTCATCATTTTGTGAGACTTTTGTTTGCTTCATGCAATCTTGGGTTCCCCTTTCCTGGCACCTACCAACCCTCCTTCATTCCTCATCCCCTTGTTTTCCTTCTCTCAGCGGTGAGGTCGGCTTTCATGGTGTCGGTGAATCACACAAGGTACATTAGCTTTTGAGCAATAGCCAAAGCAGCAGCTGTGTGTGACCGTCTGCCTGCTTCTCTCTGACACGGCAGGTCACATGTTTGAACAAGATGGATGACCAAGATCCAGCGAACGAGCGTGAAAATTACTGAAAATATTCAGTCATGCATGCGATTTCATGACAGTTTTAGCGCGTAGTGCTCATAGCTTTGGTGTTTTTTGGAACTGCACCTTGCAGATTTGGCCTGTCAGTCAAGCAGGATGGGTAGCACCGTGGTACAGTATATTTTCCTGAGCCTTTCTACAGCTGTTTTTTCAGTCACTGAAGTACCAATTCTTCTCTGCTATTTATTGTAAATGTATTAGAATTGTAAATTGTGTAAAAGCTTTAAGAAAAGATGTCTAGTAGAAAAGCAATAAGACCTTAGTATGACACATTACTGAAAATAAAATACGCAAATTAAAATATAAATAAATAAAATAATAGAAAAGTAAAAAATAAGTTTAATGAATTGAGTTTATTGATTTGATTTGAATATAGGCTAAAATGCAGTTATGTTACATCAGTTATATACTATACATACTATATTTTGTTTTGTCTTTTTGCAGCCGTCTTTATGATTACGGCTTGTGTGAAGTACCCTTTTCCTGTCTCCCATTTCTTGTAAATGCTTTGAAATGTAAAATGCAAATGTATCAGAATTTAACCTGGAAATATGGATTAGAAAACTGGTAAAGCGATAAAAATAAGATGAGATAAAATAAGATAAAACTTTATTAATCCTGAAAACCTCAAATTACATCAAATAACAAATGCTGTGCCTAGTAGAAAAGCAATAAGTACATTGCATTACTGAGAATAAAATAAGTAAACTCAAATACGACTTGTTTAAGTTTAAAGTTTAAGTTTAATGAATAGAATATAGGCAGAATGACTATTATATGACTATGTAGCCAGATTGATATATTGGTCATACAAATGGGCTAAAAGGCCCCCAGCAGCAGAGTCTTATAGTTTGACTCCTCGTCTGTCTCCACTGTGTTCTATGAAAGGCTAAAAAAATGCCCAAAAATATACTTTCAAACCAGCAAAACACAAAAGCTCCACATGCACTTCAGTTTGCTGCTCCATCCCTGCAGCTCTCTTGCATCCCTCTTCCTCACACCATCTCCGTACCTCCCAACCTAACGATGTCAAACTCCATTGCCGTCTGTGGCTATGACATAGTGCTGTGACTGTTAGACCTCAGAGTTGTGGTTATACAGTGTGTGTAACGCCCCGTATCGCACACACAAACACACTCTCACACACCCTGTCATCCCGGCCAGGTCCACCACCTGTCCTGGCCTGCGCTGCCTTTCCCCCAGCCAAGGAAGCTCATGCCTGGGTACTCTGGGCAGCAGCCCAGCCTTTCACATCCAGGTCCAGGGCCAAGAGACAGGGGCCAACAGCTGGCGGTGTGCAGAAGGAGCCTGGAGGCTTCCACAGCAGATGAATCACCACGGATTAATATTTAACTCCAGACTCCTGCTTCCCTCTAGCATCTCTGCTTCCTCCCCCTCTCTCCATACCACCTTCCTTCTCCCTCCATCCATCAGTCCATCCCACAGTCCTGCAGGTAAGTTGGCGTATGCTCAACAGACCTATACTATAAATATGTGATGGGGAGACTCTTTTTCTAATATAACAGCTTTTTTTGTGCAGAATTTTCAACTGTTGTACTCTTGTTGTGGAATTTTTAGAGAAAATCAAACTTATTTCAGTATTGTATTCCAGCCTTTTTCATATTTTGCTTAGATTTATAGCCACACAGTACAATATGCACCACTGGAGAACAAGCTTTAGGAATGTACAGACTTAAACGAAAGCAACAAGATAGCAAAATAAGATTCAAAAAGAGCACCAAAGCATTAAAGTAGAGCACAATTTCTCACTCCTCAGTTCTAACCTGCATTAAAAATGTTGCTATAGAGTAATTCTTTTATGATTTGTGGACGTGAGGTGGAAGTAATGCTGATTTGCGCAGCCTAAACGGAAATATTTGTGCCTTTATTTTTACTTCCTGAATGAAAACGTCGAGCAAAAGGCAGGATTTCACACATGTTTCGAGGCAACGGTTTTATTTGCGGCGCTACCACTGCGGCCTGGGAATCGATGGATGCTCTGATATTAAGCAGGCCCGGTTTTTCAGCAGGTACTAAAGGCAGGTCATGGCTGAAATAGAAGCGCTTCGGTGCCGCTGCTGTAAGCCCAGTAGCGTTAGCAACAACCAGAGCCAGGCCTGTAATAGCATTCTCAGATGGGATCCGTTATGAAGACTGCATGCCTGCCTCGCTCCTTCAGCTCTGATTTTATGATTAAAGCACCAGACTGCTTTTCTTCCCATGTTTTTTTTTTCTTTTTCTTTACTCCAGACTGCCTCTCTGCCTCTGTCTCTTCCTTTCTCCATCATAACCTCCTTTCATCCCCTTCTTCTTTTCCGTCTCTTGCGTTTCGCCATCCCGCTTACCTTCTTGTCTCCCTTTATTTCGGCCTTAATATCTTTTCCTCTTCCCTTCCTCTCTCTGTCAATGTGCATATATGTTTGTAAAGATATATTGGTCCCCCGTGGTTCCCCCTCATTCACATGCATGTTCTGTGAGCCTCAGCCATTCGAGTGTACATAAAACCCGCTCTTTATGGCCAGACATAAAAGGGAAAGGAGGGAAAGAGAAAAGAGATAGATTTTCTTCTGTTCCTTAAAGAAGGGACGCTCTGATCTCACTTGTAACGGATTAACCTTTGAAGCACCCCCTTTTCGTTTGGCTTTTTGTTTCTCTTTTTCGCTCTTGTAACTTCAGACACAAAGGCAATTTTGTCCTGACTAAAAAGGGCAATCTACTGTTATCTGGGTCATGTTGTGACGGTGAATGAAATATTATTTTTTTCCCATCTCTCGCCGTCTCACTCCTTTGCCTCCCTCTTGTCCCTTTATGACTGGGTTCAAGGGGAGCACGGTGGTGCCTCGCTGAATAAGTAACCAACCAACGGGCCAGTGGAATTGTGGGAATTCATGGGAATCGCCGTAGGGACGGGGGTTCTTGTAGGATGACTTCCTGTCTGCCTGATTCAGGGACACTCAGGGGTGCTGCAGCTTCCCTCCGTGCCATCCCTCGCTAGGCCTCAGCGGAAAATTTGTGTCTTTGTATGGGACGAGCTTGAATACACTGAGAGGGGCCAGCAAACTTCGGAGTCCCCATTGTCTTTCATCGCCGACCAGGGTCCAAATATGAATATGCAAATTCATAAGCAAGAGTTCAGTTTTCCACGGCCCCCCGAGAGCCCCTCCCCTCCGCTCTTTATTCATCTTTTTATAATGTCCTTCTGTCTCATTTTCAATTCTGAATGAGGCGTTCGGCATATGAAAGGTTATTGTGTCACACCCCTAAAGGTTTTACAATGGTAGAAAAAGGAGGAAAAAAATCATAATTACATCCTTTGCCTATGTGATTCTGTGATTAGTATCGGATGATTATTTCTGGAGATTGAACATGTGTGGGTTGATACCGTGAGGTGAGTCTCAGTGGGCTTCAGAGAGACAAAAGTACTTAACTGCTCGGTTTTTCATGAGGTCAATATGATATTATTTCCTCTGAACTCGTCTCTGTAGTTAAATAGTGAGAGACCAAATCCCACGCTGTCTGGCGCAGGGAACCCTCACTTTCTTGTCAGCACTCATATTCAGTGCAATCACGAACGGGCCTAATAGATCCTGATCTCTCTCGCTGAATGTGAAATGTGCCCTTTGAAAGGAAAAAAAAAAGAAAAAACGGCAGCGCTTTAATATCTCTGACATGTTTTAGTTGAGCGTGGAGGATTGGAGCAAGCGTTCGCTACTCAGTGAAAATCAATGGTGCTATTACTAATCATAGTTAGCGTCTTCTCCGGCGGAGTGATGAGAAGTTGCTGGGGAAAGGCCCTCATCGCTGCGAGGGATACAGTTACATGTGAAGACAAGGCACGTCAAACTTACACAGTGCAGACAAGCGTGGGGAGTCATTAGATCTCCTCAACCGTGCAGGGCATGTAGGTGGAATCTGGAGGATGGGGGAACACATCTTGTTGAGTTTCATTTTAACACTCAGAGTCACTTCAAAACACATCCTAAAAGATGATTTTAAGAGGTTTCTGACTCAATAAATAGCACAGAGGGGAAATTTATTGCGAGACAGAGGAGGAGGTCTGGATTCTAAACCGGAACATGCGCTTTAATCTGCTACTGTATGTTCGGGATGGGGTTTCATCTGCTTGTAGTACACTGTAAAAAGAAATTCTGTTAAAACAGAAGAAATCTGGAAGCAAGGGTGCAACAAAAAATATGGTAAAAAACACTGAAATAATGTAGCTTTCAAAAATTGTAAAAAACAAACAAACAAACAAACTGTGGAAATAACAGGAAATATCTGTAAAATCATTCTATATTTTTTTGTTCATTAACAGTAAAACAGTGTAATTTTATGGTCACACACTGTAAAAGAACAAATTACTAAAAATACAGACACAGATTTGGCCTCTTTCTTTGATTTTGTTTTATTTTTTTTTTATAGTCCACATGTAAATTAATACTTTTTTAAAAAAATTTTACTCATTATCTCTAATTGTCTAATTTCACAAAACAAGGAAAATAAATAGTTTTGGCCTGTTTTTATTTTATTTTATTTTTATTTTATTCTATTTTATTTTATTTTTTATTTAGGGTTAACATTTAAAGGAATACTTTTTTTCTGGGATTTTACTT
>OMNN01041864.1:0-16786 GCA_900302755.1 Chromis chromis
GTCATTATCTTGCACAGCTCTCATAGGGAGACAACACTCTAAGCAAAGCAGCCCAGGTGTCCTGATCCCAAACCATGTTCTTTAGCTCTTTCTGTTGGATCTCAAGATGTTCCCAGGCCTGAAGGGATATAAAATCTCTCCAGTCTGTGTCTGTTCTGTGGTCTCTTTCCAGTTTGATACTCCAGAAGACTTCAAGTGGCATCTTGACCAGATACCACTTCACTTTGCTTGGTTGCTTGGAGCAATGGTTCTGAGGTCCACAGATCTTAAAGAGGGAACTCACTTCACCTGCCTGTATCTGCAGTCCTGTTCTCTCAGTCACTACCAAATACTAACAAGCATAGGCGAGGATAGGAATGTAGATCCATCCATCCATTATCTATTCACCGCTTAATCCTCTGTAGGGTCGCGGGGGAGCTGGAGCCTATCCCAGCCGACTCAAGGTGAAGGCAGGGGACACCCTGCACAGGGAAAAACATGCAAACTCCACACAGAAGTATCCTGGGATGCAAACTTATCTTCTAGCTGTGAGGCGACGGTGCTAACAACCGGGCCACCGTGCAGCCTCTGGAATGTAGATCGACTGGTAAATTAACAACTTCAGTTTGAGGCTCAGCTACATCTTCACCACAATATCCTGCATAACTGCAGATGCAGCTCCAAACTGAGTGTCGATTTCCTGATCCTGTCCACCATCACTACAGAGCAAGCACCCGAGATACTTGTGCTTCCCTTGGGGCAGCAACTCTCTCCCCACCAGCAGGGGGCGGTGCACCTTTTCCCAACAGAACACTATAGCCTAAGATTTGCTGGTGCTGATCCTCATCCCAGCTGCTTGGCACTCAGCTGTAAACTGCTACAGAGCATGCTGAATTTCACAGCCTGATGAAGCCAGCAGGACCACATAATCTACAAAAAGCAATGATGCAGTCCTGATTGCAATGCTTGGGTTCATGGCAGAACATATGCACAACTGTATTCTCATCCGCCTTAGTTTTACTCTAAATTAGGAGCTACATAAGAAGTGACAGCATGCTAACCTAGGATGCTATGCCAGGGACTTGCTAAACTAAGATGGTAAACATGGTACTCTTTAAATCAATGAATCAGTTGATGTAGGAGAAAACAATGAACACACTCCTGATGTGCTACTGACCTGATGCCCTTTGTCGGGTTTTGTTTCTTCTATCAGTGGTAGTATCAGAACTACCTCTTGTCACCAGTGATGAACCTGCACATTCAACGGTCAATCATCCAGCTGCTGACTGCATAGATTGCGAGATTTTCTTCTCTGCTGTAGTTTGTGATCCACGGTAGAATTTCAAATGCACACCTATTAGTGGTCACAAAAACATCTGTAACACAGGCCCTTCTGTTGGTAGTGACAGTCTCCTGATTCGAGACAGTTACTGTAGAAGTTCATAATGTAATAACGGCTCATAATGTAATAACTTAAATGTAATTAAAAGCTCATAATGTAATAATCGGCTCATAACGTAATAGAATCATGAGCGCATAGCGTAATAACGTCTTTGCGCATAATGTAATAATGTAATAACTTATTAGGAATGGCAAAGGTAAAAAATGGTGATAATGCAAAACCTTTTTCACAATATGAGCTATTATTATATTACAAGCTGTTATTACATTATGAGCAGCATCAGTAAGGCTAATAATGTAATAATTTATTACATTATTACATTATGCGCAAAGACATTATTACGTTATGCGCTCATGATTTTATTACGTTATGAGCTGATTATTACGTTATGAGCTTTTGCTACATTTAAGTTATTACATTATGAGCCGTTATTACATTATGAGCTTCGACATACCTGCTAAACATCAGGATGTTAGCATGCATCAAAGTCCTGCTGTGCCTAAGAGCAGCCTCACGGAGCCAATAACATGCCTGTAGATTGTTCTTTACACCTTCACACCTCCAACAAACATCATCAGTGTAATGGAACTGCAATAATACATGAGGGGACAACAACTTTACAAGCCAACCAGTACACTGAAAGAATGCAAGATGTCATATACACACGCAAATGGAAAACAAAAAGTCTACAGTTGAGTGAGTGAACAGACTGAAACTTTGCTTGTAAGTTGGAAGTTAAGCGGTGTTAGCTCCAAGCATGTTTGGAACAGTTTATTCAGTCTCTGCAGTTAGTGTTTACACTTTCACTCTTCTTTATTGTGTTTCGGCTGGATGAGAACAATTTGAACATCTCTAAAACCTAAGGCCTATAATATCTGGAATCAGAATTGTATGATTAGTCATTAAAATTTCACTTCAAGTTACATACTGTGGAGTTCAGGAGCTCTTGTGATTTGCCAGAATTAACACAAACCTAATTCAAAGGTGCAATAAGTAAACGTCTGTCATTATGTAGTTAAAGACCAAAGAAAAGACACTTTTGGCTTTAACATGCTTTAAAGTTCAAGGTGCTGCTTCTTGAAAATGTTCCGCCTCTTGTTCACACAGGAAATAGTTCTACAAGCCAAGACACTGTTTGACATTGTATAAGAACAAAAGTATATTTCTTGGAGGCTGGTACTTTACCTGAAGCACTTATCTGTAAGCTTTGTTCCAGGTTGGAATGACTCAGAAACGACCACAAAGGCCCTCGAGACACACTACAAACTCAGACCAACAAAGAATGGCTCTTTAAAGTGGCTGTGCTACACTTCCACCCTGCTCTAAGCTGTTAGAGACTTCCCTATGAGTCACCTGAACACTTCTATTTATCACTGTCTCGCTGTTGCAGCAAAGTCATTCCTCAGCTGGGACAGGAGGATATGTGAGAAATGTTTTTTGAGACTTGGGAAAGCAGTAGGCTGCTGTCTAACCTCACCTTGTACATGTGATGTTTGTGAGTGGACCCTGAGCAGCAGGTTGAGCTGCGTCTCTTGTATCTCTTCAGTGCCAACATGCCACTCATCCTCACATGATGTAAACTGTGTCTCATCCCTGCTGCGTCTGCATCATGAGATGAGATTTTCTGGCCTATATTTAGTCACAGTAGTGAAGTTCTAGAGTTCATCAGTCGGTATTGGCTTAACTTTGCAGTAAATAAATAGTCAATGAAATGTATCAATAATAAATGAATATCAAATGAAGAAAAAATTGCCTCCTCAAATTGATTTAATATGCAAATAATTAATTATTGATTTAAGAGTTAAAGCAAAAGATCAGGGAGGAGAAGATGGACTGATTGAGGCCTTGTCCACACGTAGCAGGGTATCTCACAAAACAAAGATATTTTAGCCTGTCATCCACACGAAAGTGCAGATTCACGGCATTAAAAACGATTATTTTAAAAACCTCCGACCAAAGATAAGATTTGCGAATACTCCGTTTATGCGTCTGCATGTGGACATCAATAACCAGGGTTTTGCGTTTCGAAACGTCACTGCCTGCGACAAAATATGTTCTTACGTCACATATGCGACCTGTGTTTACATTCGGAAACAGTATGGATGCCCTCACAAGGGTTTTGGCTCTGTTTCTTGTCCAGGCGCTTTTTTCTTGCTTGTTTTTACAAGCCCAGATACTGCTCCACATTCAAGAACACAGGCGAAGGACAACATTAAGGACGGTTATTTTCCGCCACCTGTTTCATGTTTTGTGGAAGTGACGTCGAGAGACGGAAGCTTACTCTGATTGAATAGGATTTGGGGAACTACTGCACATCTAAAGGTCTGGCATGCTTATGAATGTGCTTAAAAACGCACTTATGCGGTTAGGTGTGGATGGATTTTTTTCTAGACGGAGGGGGCAGGATATTCGGTTTCCACATTAATACTCTCACCCCCATTTTGCTCTCACCCCATTTTGATGGCTGCATTTGCTATCAAAGAGTAATTTAAAATGCTGTATATTTTGACTCTCCATGATAGTATCCAGAGGGAATATTTACAAATTGAATCACAGTGGGCCAAGAACTAACCCAACAAAAAAACGCCAATATCTCAATGTGAAGGTGACATGAGAATCCTTCCTTTTAAATATGCTGAAGCCAAAGAGAAGCCCAGGTCCAGATAAACCAATACAGTTGGCTGAATGTCAAGATCAACAGTGTTGAAAGCATCACTGAAGTTTAACAGTATAAAAATAAAGTGTGGGTGTCAATCAGCTTTGTCCTTCCTTCTGCTATTGGTGTGTTACCGTTGATTTCACAATGGGGAACAACAATAGCCTACCAAACCTATAATTTTGCTGAGGATTTGGATCGTCCAGTAGGGCATCCCTGCTGCTTTTCTGCAGTGGATTATCCATTTTAATCACAGTGCTTGTCTCCCTGCGTGCAAATGTGCCACCACAGCGCTTCCATCCATCATCTATACACCGCTTTATCCTCTGTAGGGTCGCAAGGGGGCTGGAGCCTATCCCAGCTGACTTAGGGCGAAGGCAGGGGGCACCCAGTCTATCACAGGACCACACAGAGAGACAGACAACTAAGCACACCTATGGACAATTTAGAATCACCAATTAACCTCAGCATGACTTTGGACTGTGGGAGGAGCCGGAGCACCCGTTGACAACACAGGAAGCAGGAAACAGTCACAAGAAGAACATGCAAACTCCACACAGAAAGACTCCAGGCTGGGAAGCGAACCCAGGTGCTTCTAGCTGTAAGGCGACAGTGCTAACCACCACACTACCATGCCGCTCCATAGCAATTCCACTGTCACTATTTTTAGGGAGCGCATTCTTAGCTTAGCCCCGCCAATGACAGCTTTGATTCATTTATATAAGTACAGACAAACCAGAGTGTTTTTCCCTCCTATAGCAGAATGATAGCGAATTGCAGCCAGACCACTGTGTACTACAGAATGTGCACATTAGTTCCTAATGATGGTCAATGGTTCTGCCAAACATTCCAGCTCACTTGAATTCTCTGCCTTATGATCTTCTCATTAGTGCCTCACAGAACAGAAATCAAACACTGATAAAAGCAGACTTTGATATATACTTTTTAAAGCATGTAGATATGAAACAGGGCAGATAGTGATATGTGGATAAACTTTGGACTCAGAATAGACCATTATCAGCCTCAGTCTATGCTAGTGGAGAGATTGTAATTTATTTTTTAATTGTCCATTGTGAGGACTGATTAAAGCCAAACCAGTTTTATTGATACCTTACCTTCTCTAATTTGGGGGGGAAACGCACTGAAAATGATACCAGCTTTTCATGCAATGTGAAATACTGTGTTGTGTTTGTGTAAGTGTTTAATATATTAAAACATCTATGAATTTAAAAAAGGTACCAAGTGTACTTATACCTGATTTCCATCAGAGCTGTAGGAGTACAGAGCTTGATGGTTTGTTAAACTATATGTGTTTTCTCTATATTTGTTTTATTTTTGGTTATATGACCTTTGCTGTTTATTTGAAGAAAAACAAAAAACTTGTTGGTAGAATAAGCAAGGGATAACTCAACCTCAGTGACATGCAAACCATAGGGAAAAACAGATTACTGAGATGAGAGCACAAATGCAAACGAGACCATGTGTGGTGGTTCCAGAAGTAGGTGATATACTGCAGCAACAAGTGAGGAAAGTTTGAGAACTCTGTGTCTGTCCTATTTGTGTATACTTCTGAGTTTTGCTTTATTTGTTAACAGGAAATCAAAGAGAGCTATGACTTTTATAGTAAAGCCTCAAATAAAATGTCATCTGGATATAAAGGGATTGTATGATTTGTGTTAATAATTAGTAAGTAAAGCTAGATAGAGTATACAAGACTGTAGACACAGCAATAGAAAGCAAGATTTTAAAAGCATACAACCCAAAAAAAAAACCACCCTCTTCTTTCAAATAGAGTACATCACCACATTTTTTACAACATCCTGTTCAAAGCAAATATAGGCTATCATAGAAAAAACACTATCAAATGGCACTATCTACAATACAGATAGGTGAGTGTACATAGATACAATGCCTATAAAAAGTATTCACCCCCTTGGATGTTTCACCCTTTTGTTGCTTTTGTACATGAAATCATGGTTGATATAATTTGTCTTTTTTGACAAGAATTTGAAAAAAAAAACTCTTTATTTTGTAAAAATCTGTTTTTACTTTGATATTAATGTTAAAAATGTATAGTGTTAAATAAGTGTTTGCATAAATATTCACCCCCGTTAAAGTGACTGACCTAATTCAACAGAGGTCCAGCTAGTTGATGCCAGCAGTGTCATAGTTAGTGAAATGGAGATCTCCTGAGTGCAGCTGATGTGTGTCAAGTGATTGTAGTATAAAAACACCTGTGTCTGTGAGGTCCAGTCTCTGGTTTATCAGTATTCCTGCTACAATTGCAACATGAAGACAAAAGAACACTCCAAGCAACTCAGAGAAAATATCACTGAAAAGTATAAGTCAGGAGATGGCTACAAAAAGATTTCCAACTCAATGGCCATCCCATGGAGTCCAGTTAAATCCATCAATAACAAATGGAAGGAGTATGGCACTTGTTTAAATCTGCCTAGAGCTGGTCATCAAACTGAGTGACCGAGCAAGAAGAAGACTGGTGAGGGAGGCCACCAAGACACCTACGACCACTCTGAAGGAGTTAAAACCTTCCGTGGCTCAGATGGGACAGACTGTACATACAACAACTGTTGCCCGGGTTCTGCACCACCAGAAGCTGTATAGGAGAGTGGCAAAGAGAAAGCCACTGTTGAAAAAAGCTTGCTTGGAATTCACTTAAAGGCATGTGCGAGACTGCAAGGTCAGTTGGAAGAAGGTTATTTGGTCTGATGAGACGAAAATTGAGCTTTGTGTCCATCAGACTAGATGCTATGTTTGGCGAACACTAAACGCTGCACATCACCACAAACACACCATTTCCAACGTGAAGCATGGTGGTGGCATTATCATGATGTGGGGATGCTTCTCAGCAGCAGGTCCTGGAAGGCTTGTAAAGGTAGAAGGGAACATGAATGCTGAAAAATATCAGCAAATCCTGGAGGATAATCTGACTCATCCTGCAAGAGAACTAGGACTTGGGATAAGATTTATTTTCCAGGAGGACAACGACCCCAAGCATACAGCAAAAGCTACACAGAAATAGTTCAAATACAACAAACAAGATGAATGTTCTGGATTGGCCAAGTCAAAGCCCAGATCTCAATCCAATCGAGAATTTGTGGTTGGACTTCAAAAGAGCTGTTCACTCCCGATCCCTGCGCAACCTGACAGAGCTTGAACTGTTTTGCAAAGAAGAAGGGGGTAAAAGTGCTGTGTCCAGATGTGCAAGGCTGATTGAGACATATCCACACAGACTCAATGCTGTGATTGCAGCCAAAGGTGCATCTACTAAATACTGACCAGAAGGGGGTGAATATTTATGCAATAATTTACTTTACCTTATATATTTTTAATTAATTGACATTATTTCGTAGAAATCTGTTTTCACTTTGATATTAAAGAGTTTTTTTTTTTTTTTTTTTGCAAATTCTTATGAAAAAAGCCAAAAACATATTGACCATGATTTAATATATAAAAGCAACAAAAGTGTGAAACATCGAAGGGGGGTGAATACTTTTTATAGGCAGTTTATGTGTAAAGTTATCCTAATGAAACTGAAGTAGGATGGAGCCCACAAACAGCACTGAAAGATGCACAAACACACAAATGAGCGTGAATATTTGACAAGTGTAGTTGATGTTGCAGGTTTAGGTGGAAGTGTAAAATGTTGCTGCACTTTGTCTGTCATTCTTGTGCTTATCTCCTTATTAGCTCTGATCATGTGTCCACCCAGGCTTCTGGAAGACTTCAGTGGTGCGCAATGAGTGCATGGGCACAGTCCATGCAGGTATAGTACTGTATAAACAGTATTCAGCCTTCAAGTATTTACAAAAAAAAAAAAAAAAAGAAATGTAAAATAAGTGACTGCACAAGTATTCACCCCCTTCCAGTCAGTATTTATTAGATGCACCTTTGGCTGCAGTTACAGCACTGAACCTTTGTGGATAGGTCTCAATCCCTTGCACATCTGCAGTGCCGACTGCAATTTTACCCCATATTTCTTGTCCAAAACTACCCAAGCTCTGTCAGGTTGCACTGGGATCATGAGTGGAAAGCCCTTTTAAAGTCCAGCCACAAATTCTCAATCGGACTGAGGTCTGGGCTCTTACTCAGCTATTCTAGAACATTCACTTTGTTGTCTTTAAACCATTTCTGTGTAGCTTTGGCTGTATGCTTTACTTTGGTTGAAAAAATACTCTCCCAAGTCACAGTTTTTTTCTCTTTCTTCCTACACATTGCTGCATTCATCTTTGCTGAGAAACATCTCCACGTCATGATGCTGCCACCTCCATGCTTCACAGTGGGGGTAGTGTGTTTCTCACACTTCTGATGAACTCTGGTCAAGATTTAATATGAGCTTTTTTCAACTGTAGCTTAACTTTTCTACTCAACCATTAAGCTTTGATGGGTAAACTTGAAACCTGATAGTCACCGATGTGAAAATTTTCCAGTATCCATCCCCTGACCAGTTTTTCAGTTGCTAGTTATAGTCGGGAGGACCAATACGCCAGTGACTGGAACTTCCAGGTACAAGTGCCTTTACACTACAATCACTTGAGACACACTGACTGCACTCAGATAATCTCTGTTTCACTAATTGTGTGACTTCTAGCACCAGGTAGTTGCTCCTGTGTTGATTTAGGTGAGCCACTTCAAAGGAGGTGAGACATTTCCTGACTCCCTCCTTTTATTTCTGTCATAATCTCTATAATTACCACTGTCACAATGACATGTAATAATAACCTACCTGCATGAACGACCTATTGGTTTGTTTCGTAAACATGTTTACTGTTGCATATTAGTAGTATATAAATGCCATTTCTAGGAGACAAGGCTGCTGTTACAGACTGTTTTCTTGATGGGTTACCATGGAATGTAAAGGCTGCAAATCCTTTTATTTAGAATGTTAGTGCCATGTGCCTGTCTTTTTCTCTTAAGCTGGAATTATGCTTCTTTGGGATGCATACAAACATACACAGGTTCATGCGTTTGTTTCCTTTGTTTTGAATCTTTGCCTTCATTTGATTGCAGTAGTAGAGATACAGACAGTAGACAGGGGCGGTATGGCATACAGCAAAGGTCATTGGCATTGGCATTGATTGGTGGTATATTATTCATGTGTCATAGATTTCAGCAAACCATATTGTTCATAAAAATTACATAGAATGTTGAAACTGAAACTTTTTGGTGTAAATGCATGAGATGAGCAAGAGGAGTTTAATCACTTGTGTCTGTTCTATGGGCACACTGGTGACAAATTAAAGACAAACCAACATGAAGCATCTCAGTAAGGTGTTGGGCCACCATGGGTCATACATATGTCCTTCCTAAATCCCCCGTAGGTGTTCAGTTGGATTGAGTTCTGGTGACAGTGAGGGCCATAGTATATGAGCCACATCATTTCCATACTAAATAAACCATTTACTGACCCCTCATGCCTTATAATTGGGTGAATTGCCATCCTGGAAGAGGCCGCTCCCATCAGGATAGAAATGTTTCATTGTAGGATAAAGGTGCTCACTCAGAACAACCTTGTATTGATTTGCAGTGACCCTTCCTCTAAAGGGAGAAGTGGACCCAAACCATGTCTACAAAATGCCCCCTACAGCACAACAGAGCCCTTCAATGTAGGGCAGAGCATTCCATTTTTTCCTTTATTTTGAGGCAACAGACAAATTTCCAGACAGGACGCTGAATCACCAACACACCACACAGGTCTATGTCAGGTGTATTTGCAAACCGTCTCTGCACAGGCTCCCAAAGACAGTTTTCTTGTATTTTCACAATAGCATAATTCTAAAGAGGTTAGATGTGCATAAAACATCATCCATATTCTCCTTATGTGTCAGTGTAAATAATAAGTAGCTTGGATCACTGCTGTGTAGATACAGACGAGACAAAAAGATAAGAATCTGGGGAGCAATGGCCCAATAGTGACACTTTATAAAATTCCCACGATTTAGTTTTAAACTTTGACAGCCTCTCCAATAAAATGGAATAAAAACGTTTTTAATTTGTTAAAATAAAGCCATTTAGTATGAAGTGGCTGGCACATAATACAGCACGACAGAAAAAAAGAGCAGAAATAAGTCGAATCAAATTAACACAAAGTTATTTCCTGCTGATTTGGTTTTCATGTCAGATGTAAACAGATACGCATGTGCACTCATGTGTGATCAAGCTAGTAAAACAAAGCATTAACATAATTTTGGGAGAGATTAGTTTAATTTTGTACTTATTAACACTTGGCTTGGATCAAGCAAAGATGGGGAGAAATCAAATAAAGCACACACGTGCACATGTACGCACACAGACTGCAAAACAAAGACAAACCCCCTGCAGGCATTGAGGGCAGGCATGCAGGCAGGAATAAATCAGAGCTCCAGCCAGGCAGATGAGGTGTATTTCACACTCAAGGAGTGGCCTACTCTGCACAGCACCAGGGATCATTAATCTCTAGGAGACAAGCCCTCTGGCCTGGAGCTGGCACAGGTAGACCTGAGCTGGCTGGGCCCGCGCCACGAGCCTACAACACTAATGGTCTCATTGTGTTATCAGTTGTCACAATGTACAGAGCAGCTGCTGTTGACCTAGATGGAGGTGTACCTCAGCCAAGAGCCACAGGGCTCTCGTGGAGCGACAGCGGCCATGTTTG
This sequence comes from Chromis chromis, assembly GCA_900302755.1. Taxonomy (NCBI): domain Eukaryota; kingdom Metazoa; phylum Chordata; class Actinopteri; family Pomacentridae; genus Chromis; species Chromis chromis. Next base: position 10,690 of record OMNN01041864.1, read on the forward strand.
AGCTGGATCTGGGGCTGGATTGTCGCAGCTTGGATCTGGACAATGAGATAAGACTGCTGAGGCAAAAGTTGTGGCTGTAGCATGGGACTGCTGCCCAAGGGAGCAGTGTTGGGCTCATTATTCAGAAGAAGTCATATATATTATTTATTCATCATTACTCATTTAAAAAGTAATTTCTGGTTTTCACTTATTATTCCACAGGAGCAGTAACTGTGCTGAATCCTCTCCAAAATTGCTTTTATTCTCTTTCCACTTTAGGATAACTCAGACGCCTTTGTGCTCCATCTGATGATCAGTGGAGACCAATATCATTGATTTGTAATACTCTCTTGATCAGTAAGATCAGCTTAATGGTAACATTTCAACCCGCAGAGAGTAAACTTCACTGTCTTTTATATCTCCTAGCTCACTGAGGTGGAGCGATCTTATGGCAGGCTTGTATCAAATGAAAGCTCATTATGATGAAACTGAATTAAGCATGCACAGAAGAAGCAATACTTCAACTAAATGACATGAAAAGAGATTTTTTTATATATATATACCAGCAAGCAGAACAATGGAAAAAAAAACTAGTTTTAATCAGGCTAAAGTAGAGCTGTGGCTTAAATCTTGGGTATCAAACCAGCAATGCCTGAAATTAAAAATGGTTTAAAATAAAATACAATGCGTTAATACATATCTAATCTTACTGGAGGTGATACCTTAAAGCAAAAACCTTTGAGATAATTCAGTTGTTTGTGCTGCAGAGCAGTCGGCCTTGAAATTTTCAACTGTGAGATCCTCTAATACCCCCTTTCCACCGAGCTGGTTCCAGTGCTAGTTCACAGCCAGAGCCTGACTTAGCACCAGTTCTTTGTGTTTCCACCACCTAAGCACCGGCTCCAAGTTCTAAAAACTGGTGCTTAGCAAGCATCAACTCTTTTCTGGGCCAGAGCTAAGAACCGAGTACGTCAGGAGCTGGGGGCGGGGTTATCTTGAGCAACAATCAACGGTGGAAAGGGACACACAAGCGGCAATCTGAGTCCTTTTTCGCCAGGACGTCCCTGGTCTGATCACAGATGTATTGGAATGACTCCCGGAATACACAGAAGTTTTGCACAACTGTTGAGCTGAAATCCGGTACAATTGTGTCCCACCAGTAACGCGATCACGAATGTGCCCAGGCAACAGGTGACCTCCGCCTCACAAACAGCCTTAAGACCATCTATAAAGATATACATAGATATTATCAGCAACTAATTGCGTTTGTTTAACTGCTATGTAATTGATGCAAGCGTAGTCGTTTTACGGTGACGCAATGGCGTGGCTCCAACTTGTCTCCTTGCCAATGGAAAAGCAAACACTACGAACGAGATTTCAAGCAACTAAGCACCAGCACTGAACTAGCACCTGGTTCTTCTTGGTGGAAAAAGGGTATTAAACAGTTCAGTATTTGAAGATGTTTGAGAGTTATCATATTTGTATAATATGTATTTAGATTATTAAGCTTGTTTTGCAACAGGAAAACAATACATGTCAAAAGTCCTAAATCCTGGATGTACCATAAATGTTCCAATCTCACATCTGCTAAGATCTTGTAAGAAAGTCACAGTTGCCTCTGACAATTTTGTATGATTGAGTTGAATATCATTACGTAGATATTTGGCAAACTCATGTTTAGTTGCAAACAGATATACAGGTATAGATTTGGTGGAAAATACTCCGTAGAGTGCCTAATAAATTCTGGATTCTAGTGGGAAAACAAATCCTCCTCCGCACCAAATGGTACGCCATCAGAGCTGGCTATAAACCTGGTTATAGATGGTTTTCAGGATCAATAAATAGAAGCAACATCATGTAGAGTGACAAGACTGAATCAGAAACATGTGATGTCTCATTTAGTGCTTGGTATTAATCTTGCTTTAAGCATGAGATGAAGTGGCAAGGCAAATTACAATGGCAGGTTAAGACCAGCAATTTACTCCAAAACAAAATCACATTGGCATGTTGTCAGATTCAGTTGAATTCAGCACTGCAGGCAAATACCATCATTCTCGCTCCAGCTCCAGGTGTGTTTGTTCAGCGGTGCCAATGCCAGATGCCAGGAGAGCTCAACAGTCACAGCTGGAGCAGACATAACTCAACAGTTCTCCAAAGCCAGGAACAAACACGAAAGCCACGATGGAAAGTGGGAAGAATTAGCCCAAATTCAATCAGATGATATCGTTGGCCAGTTGCAGTTGTTCACCTATTCAGCCTGCACCCGCTACGGCAACACAAGCTGATTGTGGCATTTATTTTTGATAGAAGAAGACTGATACAATCTAGTGATGTGTCGTTTGCGAACGAAACGGCTCTTTGAAATGAACGACGGGAGCCGGCTCTCATGATTGGGAGCTGGCTCTCTCTGTTTTTGTCTTCAAGCCGCACGTAATTGGTCAGTATGTGTGGTGCAGTGCGTCGCGGCTCGGCTCGGCATCAGTTACACACACACACAGCAGACTACTGAAGAGCCGCATGGGGGGTGCGTTGTGACGCGACCCGGTGCGGTGCGGCTTCGCTCGGCATCAGTTACATACATACACACAGCAAACTACTGAAGAGCCGCATGGGGGCCGAAAGAGCCGGCTCTTTTAAGTGAGCCGGTTTGTAAGAGCCAGTTCTCTACAAAGAGCCGGAATTCCCATCACTAATACAATCTCAAGTGTGTATGGATTATTGTGATGGTGATTAGCCTCACTTACATAAAGACTGCATGCAGGGGGAAACAGCTATGCTGCCTTGATGAAGTTCAAAAATACCCATGCAAACAGCTCCGATGCTTACTAATGAATTCAATGAAACAAATGACACATCTTATATAATTTCTCTCGTTTATGTGAAAGGGAATGGGGGAAAAAATGACAATGTGTGGTTTTATGGAAGAATTACATGCTGTTTCTTGGCTCATAACAACCGAGCACAGTGGAGTCAGTTCATTACAAGATGTTTTTGGTCGTCTGCTTTTGTGCACATTTTCAGTTAATGCATTGAAAAAAACAAGAGCGGAAGCAGTCGGAATTCAAAATACATTTGACTGAAGTGTAAAAAATGCTGTGTGGTAAAAAGAAAACAGACTAACAGACTTAAGGAATCAGAATTAGATGGAACAACCATTTTTCGTTGTATTTTCCTCATTGGTTTTCCAATCTCTTGTCATTTCCAGGGTATTAAATACTGAGGTTTTGTCAAAGCTGCCAGTGTCTGAGAGATATGCACGAGCTGTCCTTTGGCGTTGGTGCCACATGCAGCAATATCGAATGTTGTCTGAAGTATATGAGACTTTTTTTTACAGTTTAGAACTGCTGTGTCAGAGATTTGGAGGGGTGGATGGTAGATTAAGTTGCAGGACTTTCACTAAGGAGAATGAGGTCACTGTTCTGTATTAGACCATTATTTCCACTTGCCTTTTAGTTTATGGTCTAGGTTTTTTATCTTTACCTGCTGTTTGGTTAATTACTTAGGTTCAGCAAAAGATCATAGTTTGGGTTAAAATGCACCCTTTCACATTATTATATGTTTATTATACGTCAGTGACGACACCTGCCGGGAAAATTTGGCTACAGTTTCTATTTGTGACTTGTACAGGTCTATCAGACTACTCTGCATGTTATAGAATGATGCTCAAAGGGTTTACCCAGTTCGGTAAACACTGATATATGACGAGTTGGGAATGAGACCTTGATCAGTTTTCCACAACTTAAGGTCTGACTGGCACTCTATTCATTATGTAATTTCTCATACTCTCTGTCCGCAATGGACCAGACAGTTTCAAGACATTTTCTTTTGCCAATACGAAGAAATTTGGTTCACATTTACTGTACGTTTGGATAAAAAAGACTAGTAAGGTTGCCAGTTGCAGCATCGCCATGCCTGTAAAGAGAATTCCTGTATATTTTGTGCCCAACAATCATATCTGCTAAGCCGTGCTACAATAGCATACACACTTTAAAGGTGCTGTAGGGGCTGAATAGACTTGTATTCACTGTTATGGCTTTCAGCTGCTGCTCCATACTTTACACAAAGACATTAGAGTTACACACACAAATGGGATTATGAAATTATCTAAGAGGTTGAATAACAGGACACAGCAGTAAATTAGGACTGGATAGGGATTCAGTCCAGACAGGGTGAGTGGCACTTTCCGCAGTAATGAGGATGGGGAAAGTGAGACAGCCATTAGTCTTTGCAGTGACTGTGGGGTAATCACACCACTGTTCTCTACAGGCAGAGATGCAGTACAAACACAATATTGTACAAGCACCTAGAGACGCTTAAATCTTTTTCAGTGAAATGTCTTCATCATCAACCGGAATGTTGTCCTTGAATTCTGATGTCAATAATGACCCAGCTTTGCAATTTGCCACAAAAACAGCCGCCAATCTGCATCACAAAGCCAGCTCATTGTAAATAATTGGTCTAAGATTTTGAGTGCATGTGCAGGAAGCGTTTGAAGGTGTGTGGTGCGTTTGTGTAAGTGATGAATGGTGACTCACAGAGTTCAGCAAGTGTAATACAGTTACTGAGTCCCTTAACAGCTCTCAGACAGGTTGGAAAAATGTCACGAAATGAATACGTCCCGCACTTGCATTAATAGAAAACCCCAGCGAAAAGAATTATACCACACAAGCATGCGAGGTATAATTTGCACACCAACACCCAGAAGATATGTATGACACTGTCACACCAATTTGCCCATCCTCTCCTCAGCTCCCTCTCCCGCTGAACTCTCTTCCTCGCCCACCTGCTCCCTCCCTCCTTCCTCCATCTCACTAAACAGATGGAGGTGTCAGTGGATTTCCACCTTAACACAAGCCAGGGTGGAGCTACCGGGCTCATTTGCATGTTGGAGAGCGAGGACCTGTCTGTGTGGGTCACAGAGGTTTCTCAGCTGACCCAGCTGCGTGGTCTGTCGGCACAGAGAGGTCAAGGGTAGGTGAGCGGTGACAGGGGCAGAAGCTCTGTGCTGCTTTTCCATTACCACAACCTCTGGATGCACCTTTTGTCCTTGGTCTTGTCTTATGCAGCCGATAAAAATAAAGCACTGGTTTGAGCTGAAAGGAACAGTTCATCGCCCAAGAGAAAATCTTGTCCTTATTTACTCTGTTTACAGTGCTCTTATAAAAGGTTTATTTTGCCACCGAAACTGTCTTCTTGCTCCTGCCGAACGCTAACATGACTGGCTGTTTACAGCGTATGATAAGGAGTTTTCTCAGCTGTTACTAATTATAGAGGAACCGTTTGGTTTCACCAGTCAGAGGCTGCCTATAGGTACTCTCCTACTGAGTGAAAAATGTGTAAAAGTTAGGATCTGCCGCGGACTACGTATTAGTTTCGCTCTTCAGTAGTGTGCTGTGTGTGTGTAACTGCCGATGTGCCGCGATAGTGTGTTTTATTGCCTATGAGTTTAACATCTAAGTAAAAGATTTATTGTTCTGTGTCTTTTATCACAAGTTAAACAGTGCCACTTCAGCAAAAGAGGTACACTGTTTTAATTAGTAAACTTAAACATGTTGAAAAGTGTATTTTTTAACTTTGGAGATACCTAAGTTATTGTTTCCCCCCTGCTTCCAGTCTTTGTAGAAAGCTAGTCTTTTTGCAGTATTTGTAGCTGTCTGTACTTAACACACAAGCTGTTTCCATTCAGTTGTAAAGTAAATTTGAAGCAAGCTTTCAAAAAGTCTAAAAATTAATCAAAATAAGACATGGTGATTAAGACTTCTTTACATTGACTGTTTTGATGCAAATAAACCAGGCTGCATAGTGTCGTCAGAAAGTGTCGCTATAGGCTACGTTGCACACAGCTGTAATAAACAGGCTGCCAAAAACTTTGAAAACAAAGAGGAAACAAACTAAACTTTGGTCCTCTATGATATAAAAATGGACAGAGGTCTACAGGAATTGTTTTAAACTGGGTAAGTTATATATTTTTATTTATTTATGCAGGTTTCACGCTGTCCGGAGACATAATAACAATTAACAAAACTTCAAAATGCACATAAATATATGCTACGTATGAAACACAGCTACAGACATGGAAGTGGAAATCTAAATGTGGTAGTATTAATGTATGTATTTA
>OMNN01041864.1:16806-29695 GCA_900302755.1 Chromis chromis
TTATTTATTTATTTTCCTCTTGGTATCACAGGCCTGAGCTTAAAAAATGTTGCCAATGCATTCTGTGTATACTACTCACTGACTAATTCTAACTTAAAGCCATACCCAGCCATGCAAAAATATAAAAAATGAAAATAATGCTTGATAAAATGACCCCAACAAAATTCTGAAAACATTCTGACCACCCACCTACATTCTTTAAACCTCTCAGTGGAGTAAAGAGGCTGCGGTGGAGGAAGCAGAGGTTCTCAGCATGCTCCCCTGTGAGATGCTCCAGTCTTTTTCAGCTGCCCCTAGCTGACTGAAAAAAACACTCTGGAGATGGAGAGAGGTGAAGGGAAAGGTTTTTTTTTTTTTTTTTTTGGAAAAAAGGGTCAAGCAAGTTGACATGTGCCTCCCTTTGCCTGCAGCCCTCCAGTGGGACTGTTCTTCCATCTAAGCTTACCCCAGACTCCACTTGCAGACAGTGTGGCTTTTTTAAAAGTCTGGTTTAGTTATTTAGAAGTGTACAGCTTCGTCTCTTCCCCGTGGAACCATCTCAGCCCTTTTGGCTTCTTTCTACTTGTATCTATTTTCTCTTGGCTCCTCCTTGCTGTCCTCCCTCTCCTGTTTTTTCCTCCTCTGGATCTATGTGTTTTTGTCACTGATTATAGGATTGTCCTCCTCCCTCCATCCCCCTCCTCAAGCCATTTCTTTTTCTTGGCATCTAGCTATTGTATCGGGAGGAAGAACTTGCAAATTTGAAGAAGCTCCTAACTAAAGAAAAACTTTTCTACAAGCATGCACCGGGTGTTTTTTAAGAGGTGGAGAATGTACCCTACAAAACTGTGCTCAGTAAAAACTTGTAGAGATCATAATAATCTTCGGTTAAGGAGCTGTACAGTGGCTCAGTTGTTAGCACCGTCGCCTCACAGCTAGAAGATCCCCGGTTCGCGTCCCGGTTAGGACACCTGGGATCTTTCTGTGTGGAGTTTGCATGTTCTCCCTGTGCAGTGTGGGTTTTCACAGGGTTCTCCGGCTTCCTCCCACAGTCCAAAAAACATGCTGAGGTTTACTGATGATTCTAAATTGTCCGTGAGTGTGCTTGGTTGTCTGTCTCTATGTGTAGCCCTGTGACAGTATTATTTGAACAATTATAAGCACAAACTGTGACTCCATCCTGGTGCACCTGCTTCTTAGTTACCTTTGTCTTGATATACGTATCTGCACCAAAAGAAACGCCTTAGTAAATCTGGTTCTTCGTATGCCTTCGCCTGACCTATAAACTGAGTCATTAAATTCACTTTGTCTAAACTATTTATCTCTTTTGCGACGCAGAGAGCACATATCCGCACTGTAAAATGTGATCCAGTTCCTCTAATTGTTCAAAAGAGCTTCCATGCTTGAGTTGAACTTCTTCATTTTCCTTTAAAATAATGCAGCCCTCTTCTGTTCCTTCCCCTTATTATCCTACTTTGCTGGAAACTAAAACTGTAAAGCATACATATGTTCTCTACTTTTTGTCACTCTCACTGACACGAGGGGAGAGAAAAAAAAAACCCTGCGTGTTAACATATGGAGATTTCCAGTTTTGTCAGCGTCAAACACCTAGGAAAATAAATAAATAAAAATAAAAAGCTGTGATGTTCAGCTGATGAGACAGATGGTTCATTAGAGAATCACAAGTATCCTGCTAAGCCTTCCACTTACTCCAGGAACAGACCTCGGAGGCTGAGATCGAGGGCTGCAGCAAGTTTGAGTTTGCTGTGCATGCTGCTTCCGTAACAGCAGCCTGACAAGACGTGAACAGGAAATACAGTGAGCAGACGTCAGACATTTAAGTAAAGGTCAGCTTGGTGCAGTTTCTTGCAAAGTCGTGGGCATTTATATGAACCTTATGACCCAAAAGTACCAGAATTAAATGCTTCATTTGCTCGTAGGTTTGCTCCGTTCTCCTTTTTCTTTCCTTGTTTTGTTTCTCACTTTTTCTGCATCTTCTGTTTTGCTCCTCTGCCTCGACAACTACCACGTTTTAGTTTCCATGGCAACATTTTTTTTTTTTTTTATGCAACCAAACTGCTGAAAACTGAGAGAGAGTTTGGATTGCAGCTACTTTGCAGAGCATCTCATCTGGAGAGTGCATATAATACTTGCCTTTCCTCCCACTTTTGAGAAATCTGTTTCGTAGTTGCTAGTCCTGCTACTGGAAGATGCAAAAACACACATGTGCACAGCGTGAAGATGAGACAGATTAGAAAAACCATAAAGTCAGGTCAGTTGTGTTTGTGAAGCTGATTAAGACAAAAGTTATTTAGCGAATTTTGACACATTTGAATGGAGGGACTAAGGATAAAGGACGTATGTTGTTCAGATTACAAACACCCTTTGAAAATTTTGAGATTTGGAGGCATTTAAGTAAAGCTGACTTAGGTTAAGTTAAGTAGAATGATGTAGCCATGGAGTCTGTTAGCTGTGGGCTACGAGTTCAGTTTTTCAATTGTTTCTTTTTTTGCCTGTATTAGTTTCCATGTTGGCACATTAACTGTTAAGATTCCGTGTTTGCAATGTAGACTACTCATAAATGTAAAGGCAGCTTTCCTTGCATTCGCTTCTATACTAAAAACATTTTACCCCATGATTCTCAAGTAAGCTCTGGACTGACAAGGTTTTTCTGTACTTTCCTAGACACCTTATGGACGTTTCTTCTTGGTGGACGTCAGATAATGATAACACCAGAGGGGGTAAGTAACACTTATTCTACCACTATTTGTATCGTATGTGTGTGTTTAGATGTGACTGAGTTATGATTTCTAGAGGAAATGTAAAATTTTGATGCAAATTGCGGCGATAGGACGCATTTGAAAGTAGCCACCTTCAGATAGACTTTTACTCCAGATGACCAGTCGCAAACACGAACAGTTCCACATCAAATATTACTTTTAATATTAACAAAATATAACAGTAAATAGTCAGATAAAGTAGCATTTTATAGAATTTTTTATTGGGGTTTAATCTCTAATATCTAAATTACTCAAGAAAATTCACATAAATAAAACCAGAGTTTCTTAACCCCAATACTTAAACCAGTCATATTATTTTGGTGCAATGGCTGTTGTTGTAAATATGCTATACAAAAACAGTTTCTTGACTTGACTAAACCAGTATAAAGAAATTAAACCTATAATACAAGGTGAGAGCAACACAGCTTCTCCAGCCAAAGTCAAAGCAGGTCAGTTTTGCAGGATCATTTGCCATGGTGATATAGAAGCGAACCTCCCTTGTAGCCCTGAAAACCCAGACTTCAACCTGAAGTCGCCTCACTAACCTTAAATCCTGCTTCACAGTGCAGGCCTCTGGTATGGAGCATACTGGATCAATGTTATGGTTTACTGGAACACATAACAGAAGTTAGGCATCCTTATGGAAATGTATGATTTTCTCTGACAAGTTCAAATGTCAGCTTGGTATCGTTGCCTTACATGATATATTAAAAGAATGGCACTGTTTCCATGAAAAAAACATCAAAAAATCAAACATTCTATTCACATTATAGAAAAAATGCTGTAGTACAGTTCTAAAAGTTTTTACTTACCTATTCAGCTGTTACACCATTGTAAATCTTTATGTAAAACTCCTCTATGCCAAGTATGTTTGAGATGTATTATATATTAAAAAAAGATGGATACAGGAATGACATTATTCATAATCATGGGAATTGAAGGGTCCATTATTGTTTTAAACTTGACCCATTTTAGTGCTGAAAACTCTCCTGCACCTTTCTTGCAAGTCCTCCAACTTTGCAAATCCAACTCAGAGTAAAGTAGCTCTTTAATGTTTCTGTTCATCTTTGTATCAGTGAACCTTGTGGTGCTTGCATTAACTCAGTCACCCAGAACAGGAGCACTGCAGCACTCTCAGCCAACGTTATCCTCGTGCACTCTCGTTATCATATATCTACTTATAGCAGGTATAACAAAGACATTAAATGAAAAAGCCAGTGTTATCAATAGAGATTCCATTCCTCTATTATAAGTGACCTACTGGTCAAACTAAAAGAAAGCATGAAGCGAGCACTAAATGTTTGCCTGCTGGGCTTTTGTGTGCGCAGCAGTGAGTTTGTTAACTGGTTCATTCGTGGCAACAGGGAGACTCAATCACAGGTCATCAGTGGTTCATGTAAACAGATTAACCTCACCAGTGTAAGGCCAACACTCAGATATTTTTGTGGTGTAAAATGCAGCCAGTGAATATATCACTCCATGTCAAACATGCAGGGAGGGAATGAAAGGTTGTGTAGTGATGACTGTTTGAGTGAAAAGCTGCCCTTTTATACTCACCTTGGCCCTTCACACCTCCCAACATGGATGATCGCTCACACATGGCATTTCAGACCAAAGAATTCATCAAGGAGTTGTGGAGAAAAATAAATTAGCCATGACTCCATAAGTAAATATATATAAAGACCAAGACTATTTACTCTTTTTGTACACCTCCCCAAAATAAACGCATGTGTTTTCCTGTGTCAAATAATATTAGTATTATAATATTGCTTTAGTCACTGTTGATACTGCTTTTAAAAGCCCCAATACTAATTTCCATTTTAAGGAAATAAGCTTACTTTAGTCCATTAATATGATAATATCAGCCACCATAGGGCTGTTACAGTGGTTCTCATGCATGGAGAGTAATTGTCCATTTATTCAAAATCCTTTCCCTAAGTAATATATTCAAATTGATTGAATTCTGCTGAAGGCAGGCTGAAAACTAATATGTTGGTGCTCTTCAGGGTTTTGGGGCTTTCACTGTCAATTATTTAATAAAGAAAACTAATCAAAGGGTGTCACAAAATGTAGCCATTTACCCAAACAATAGAGAAATATTTCACGCTAAGATGAAAAATTGTGAATATTCCCTCAAGTCGTTACTGAAATCATAATTCAATCGAGCAGCCACTTATTTCTGCTGCAGGAGGTTGAAGGAGGGGAGAGCTGGAAATGATGATGACAGGCGACTCTCTGGTGTGGATACGAGACGGAACCAATTCTGCTAAATCAGTCAAAAAAACAACAGCAGTCTTTGTCTGTTTTAACTCATATATTGTCAGTAGGGTTGGATATTGTTTGTATTTTAATGATTCGTGACTCCAGCTCTTTAGGGGGTTGCTACATCAATGCACAAGAAATAATAATCTAATGATAAAAATAAAATGTAATATAGTGTAACAGTCACAGGAGACATTTCTGGATTGAATACTTTTCATACTATAGTACATTTTCCTGATTCCCACATTTACTTTAAAATTTACTTTTGCAGTGTTGTATTGGTACTTTTACCAATAAAAGACCTGAGGACTTCCTCCACTATTGTCCATGAATGTCTATCAAGGTAAGCAAACACTTAATCAGATATAATGTGTCTAGACTGACATAGTACTGATCCTGAAAGTCCATGTGTTGTGTTCACCCTTACAGAAGAGAAATGAAGAGTTTCTATTCATGTTATTACAACATTCTCCTACATTTGTCACAGAAGAGTTGTGTAAAATGCTACTTAAAAAAAGATCATAACCATAGGTTTTGGTCTGTTACGGTTTCTTGAATATTTTAAGGTTTACTCTGGCTACTTCACTGTAACAACATCATCTAGCATTTTGTAACTGCATTTGCTAAATTAAAGTGATCGTTAAAAGACAGTTTGTGCCATTCACCTGCTAATCAAGCAACTCAGCAACAGTTGTGGGTTAACAGAGAGTAATGCACACTCATGATTTATTAGGACAAATGCGTTAGGATGCAGAAAGACATGAACATTGATGCAGACAAATAGCAGTAGATATATAGTAGATGTTTGCAGTACACTGTTTATTTAAAACTAACACTGGTGAAATCTGTTTAGGAACTGTTGAGTAGAATCAAAATTTTACAGTGTTTCCTTTGAAATCTGAAAGTTGGAACCAGTTCTAAGTTAGAACCAGTTCTCAATGCGCAACCCTAGTTATCAGTAGTCAACAGTCTAACTGAAGGTCAACTTCCGTACTTGTTCTGGAGCTCATGACTGCATCTCATGGTTTTCCTCAGCTAATAGACCTCAGTAAGCTCTTGTGGAAATTGTCGATGCCCTGTGTTGAGACTGTTTTGTCAGCTGTTGTTTCAAAGGTCAAGAATCAAGCTCAACTTTTAGGCCAACATAGAATGTGCTCAGAGTGTTGGAAAGATGAAGAGCCTGTTGTACAATAGAGTTCTCTGGAACAGGGTAAGTAACTGGACTGTGCTGAGATATTTAGAGTGAATAATACTAATCTTATAATTTTATATATACATTAGTGCTGTCAAAAATATTGCGTTATTAACGCGTTAATGCAAATAAATTTTAACTGCGTCAATTTTTTTATTGCGAGATTAACGTTCTTTTTGACCTAGTGAACTTGTAGTTTTTTCACAAGCTGTGACCACAGCTAGTAACGGCTGTAGACCGGAAACAAAACAATAAGCACTCCCCACGCACGTTTGGTCTTGCCTGCTCGCCAGCTGCAAAAGAGTAGGCTACACACACACATGTATTAATTATTTTGGACTCGTATACACAAAGTCGTATGTCTTACTTCTAAGAGTCTCCCATGAGGGCTCTAAGAGTTCCTGACTAAAACTTCCTCTTAAAACTTATTCAAAGAGCTGCCTGGAGAAACTTCTTAGAAGGAACAGAGAGCAGAGTTTTCCTTGAGCTGTGGACACTCTGCTGTGCTGAAGTGTTGTATTGCTATCACCACATGTTTTATCAGTGCTCTGTGACATTCATTAACCCTCTTGTGACCCATTTTTCTTTTTGTTGCGAAGGATAGCAGCATTTGCTCCTCACTGGGGGGCTGTGCCGGCGCCGCAAGTAAAAAGTCACACAATGGAAATAATTTCAATTCTACTTTATCATGTACTGAATATCTATTAAGTAATGGCAAACTTGTTGTTGCTCTGCTATAGATCACAGAACATGCCGTAACACAAGCTTTAGGCAGAGAGCGAACACTCTTTGTTCTCCAGTTTTCAAGAAACACTTGCTTTAATTGTTTTACTTTGACGTGCTTAGTGGCAGATACTTTTCTTTGCAGATTCTTGTTGTGTCGGAGAGAGAGAGACAGAAGAGTGTGAGTGAAAGGTTTGATAGGGGTTTTATTAGCTGTAGAGCTTAACAAACGTGGGCATTACCAGGGGCTTCACAAGAATCAATATTTAAGTGCCAAGTCCATGCCTAAAATCTGGAGACATGATGGTACTTGTTTTTCTATGATGCTGCACTTATTGTAAATGCCTCATGGACACTGGACAGTAATTACAGTTGTGCAATAGCAGTAACCTGCAGCAATGGCTTTGCTTCAACTTGAAGAGAAAAAAAACCCATGCACATAAGAGTTGTCTTTGGATGACAGTGTAGGCCATCGAAAACCAGCATGCAAACTGTATCACAAAGCATTTGAAATGCAAAGAGGAAACTGAACCTCGAACTCATCTAATTAACTCAGACAGGTACCCAGATCTGTACACAGACTTAAAGATAAGAGAGTTTCAGCTGCCATCCTTATATCGACATGTCATCAAATTGTTCATATCCTGAAGTGTGACCAAAATTGTTGCATCTTTTGTAGCAATGGTGCAAACACAATGTTCTTAAAGGCTAATGTTAGCTTGTTTAGACTAACACAGAAATGCTTCATAATGCCACCTGGGTGATGATCATTACATCAATGGGTTACAGCCATTACCTTCAGTCTGTCAAAAGTTTGCACTGATCAGCCACAACATTAAAACTACTGGCAGGTGACATGAATAACAGTGATCATGTCATTACAATGCAATGATCTACTGGCTTTTATGTATACGTTACTTTAACACATACCTCTCAGCAGCCTCTCATAGCACAATAAAGCGCCCTGCCACTCCACAAAAACTGCTCAGGAACATCTCAAGGAAGACGACAACGAGCCCAAAGCATTGGCCAGCGATGCAAACTCACCATCAAACATTCATGAGATGCACTGGAACGAGCCTGATCCACAGAGCCTACCTCACAACCTCACACAGGACCCAAAGGATCCTCTGCTAACCTCCCAGCTGGCCCATAAAAAGTTTTAATGTTGTGGCTGACTGGTATATATCGAAATCCATTAATTTGATTGGCTTGCGTTTTTACATTAAGATTCATTTAATTTCATTGGTACAGCTACCAACCACTAAATTTCTGACATCGGGACATCTTTTGTAGGTATTACCAACCTGTAACATAACCAAAAACCCATACCTACTGACCCCATATGTTCCTTTCCACTCATTTGGCACTGTTCAGAAATGCTTAGCTGCCTATGCCTGAGTCGCGTGATGGTAAAATTCTTGTCTATGTCTCCAATGATTGGCTGACAGGTGACTTGTCTGTTGCAGTGATTGTAAACTAAAAGCATCTATCAATACACATAACATGTCAGTGTGGTATTGCACTGAACTAATGTTACAAGCCTTACAAAGTTAGGGCTAAAAGTTTCTTCAAACTGACCAAGATATAAGAAAAACTCCTAAGATTTCTGAGAACATTGCCTCTGGCTTGTTAGAACTTGGCTTGATTTTAAAGTGTGGCTGAAGTACAAAAGTCAGTGCATGTGTAATGTCAATAATCCTTCATTGTTCAGGAAACACAACTATAGTAGGCCAAAGGTGAAAGGTCAACAAACAGTTGATCTGTTCAACAGTTCAACTCAACAGTTTGAGTCATACTTCTGCTTTATACTTTTGCCTTCCCAGATATCAACTTGGTAAGTACAGTCTTATTACCATAAAGAACTGTGGCTTAAATAGTGAAAATAAGCCTCAAGTGAAAATAGAATGACCTGTCATGACCTTTTGCCTCACTTCATCTGAAAAATGCCAAGGCAGAGCTTCATTAGCAGAAGAAAATAAATGAGGTTCAGTTTAAGTATGCGTTTCACACAACACTATGTAACTTCTACCATTCAAAATGGACAGTTAACTCTTTCCACCCTAAATGACAGATCCAGGATCAGGCTCGCTTTGCTATTAAAACACAACCCAATGTCAGGTTTTAGAGTGTGGCTATTAGGGTGCAGAAACCACCTGGTACTTCTCAGACTGAAATGAATCAAACATTGTTCATTTCTGTTCCATTAAATGTGGCAGATTTGCAGTGGATAATTTTAGAACAGGTTTAATAACATCAGTGTCAAAGACTCATTATTTAAAAGGAGTTTTTCAAATCTCACACCGGCACGATAATAGGAAGGAGGAGGCTTCTTGTATTTCAAGATTCTCCAAAGTGAGTCTTATCCATTAAGCATCAGGTTGGCCATTTTGGGGTTGCAGTTTTGCTGCTGTTAGTGATTGAATTTGGTGAACTGAAATTTCAAAAAACAGCCTGAGGGCTTAAAATTTATAAAAGGTTTACTCACCTCTGCTTTGGAAAGACTGACTTCTGTTGTGGTTTGGTAGCTTGTTGGAATGAAGCGATTTAAAAAGCACACGACAGCCGTTCTTTTTCTACATCTGCCACCTAGTGTGAAGTAAGTCAGAGGCTTCGGGCGATAGAAAGGGGAATGAGGAGGGGGGGGACTGCACCATAGCATCAGTGTTTCATCTGTACTGTTCAAATAAGGGGCTGGTGAGACTTAACCTCAGACGCTCCGGATCTGTGTGGGTCACCACTCACGAGGCCGCAGAGGCTGGCCACTGCGGTGACCTCCTCAACCCTGGATGTCAGCACCAGCAGCATATTATCCCCCAGACTGCACTGTGAGATCCAGAGAATCTAGAGATCTCAGATTTCTGTTTCTTCACAAGTGGAGGGGGAGGAGGGGGAGGTGAGAGCAAAGGGAGAAACAGGAGTGAAGAGGGGAGTGTGATAGATGGCACACTGTGATGTCTCCTGAGGGTTGAGAGAGAGAGAGGGAGGAAAAAGAGGGAGAAAGGGAAAGACGTGGAGGAGCGGGAGACTGTTTCAATGTCAGCTGCTGCATCAAAGCAATGAAAGGGTTGGCTAGGCTTTGGCAATGAAGGCACCTGAAATCCATTCAAATTAAAACATACGCTGACACAAAAGTCGGCGCATGAATACAAAGAGCGACTTATTTGTGTTTGTGGAGCCTGCAGAGAAAAGAGGGAGGAAAAAATCTCTTTGTAGGGCACGTTGTATACATGTGAGTGTTTATCTGGCTGTTTGCCTGCTTGCCCGCTTGGAAGTCCCACTGCTCGACTGTGTATGTGTATGAATGCATGTGTGCGGACATTTATTTGGGCTTGTGCGTGTGTGTCAGTATATGGCTGGAGGTAGGCGAGCATCGGGGAGCGGGGAGCTGGGGAGTTTTGGGAAAGGTCGTGAGGCACAGTGGCTTGGCATGGTGGCATATTTCATTTATAAGCTCACTGGGGCATAGCTGTGCTGCAGGGAAGATTAAGCTGTAACTCTTCAGTTTGTACTGAAAATGCAGGCCATGTTCCATTAGTGAGGAAATAAAAAAAAACCTCCTTAGACCTGCGTGTAAATTAGTGATGTTGCTGTGGTTGATTTCACCACCACCATGCATTTTTTAATGTGTTTTTATTCATTTATTTATAGTGGACTCAAACAGAAAACGGGGCCGAGAAGATTAATCAAATAGAGGTTATGATATGTTGTGTTTAAGCCTGTATTTTTGATACTGACACTGCATGTAACGACTCAGGCTAATGGGAGGCGATCACCAGTAGGAAATAAAGTTTCAGGAGCTTTTAGTTGGATTTAGTTTTTCGTTATTTTGGCCTTGTGGCTCCTTCCAACCTCCCAGTATAGAACCATAGGGAACAGTTCCAAGCAAACAGTTTAGACAGTTCAAGCGTATGCTGCCTTCCCATTACCAGAAGAGAGCCTCACATTTTACAAACACTGTGCCTGCAGTTTATTAGGTATCTATCCAATTCAGTGTCTTAGCCCTGTTGTAAATACTAACTTTGTGAAGCTTTCAATGCTGTGAATTATAACATTGCACATACAGTATCAAATAGCTACTGGTGTTATAACAGAGATCTTTTTTTCAGATGATCAGCATTAGTTTCTTCTTGAGATTACTAAAAGCAGCCAAGCCAAAGGTATGCTACTGTGGTTAGAAGGCAGGTATTTTTGTTAAGTGTTGGAGACGGCAAAACCTCAGTTAAAATATTGGTTCGATTTTGCTCAGCTGGGATGTTCACGTTGCTGTGTTTCTGCTGGATGTGACATGTAGATAATGTTTTGCCATTATTTCAGCCAGAGCAACAAACCATCTATCTTCACGTGAGCTTTTTTTTTTCTGCTTCAAAATGCTCACTGACACTTTAAACAACAGGGTTAACTTGTGCTAAACTGTGAACTATTACACCATGGATTAGGAACAACTCAAGATTTGTTAGCAAGTGAGAAGGGGTGGCTACTAAAGCCAAGTATTAAACAGGCCCCGGGGTTCGATTATTAAAGACACAAGGATCAATGAGCTCCAATATTGCTGCCAGAGAAATTAAGAAAATAGATTTCCTATTCGTTATTGCCACACAAACATCATCTTGCACATTGTACCTCACTAACTTTTGTTCTAATCCGTCTGTGATGCATTTTCACTACTCCCAATTCACAGTTTTAGTTTCAGAGCAGTCAGAACAAGGCAGATTTACTGGTCCGGGACCTGCAGGCAAACTCTGTCTTCCCTTATTTTCTTTAACTGAATGCTTGTGTTGCATTGGTACAAGAAGTACTCTAAACTTTTTCCTTAAGTAAAACTAATAAAACTGCAAAGCAAAAACACTATCAATTTTTTATTTACTTAAAAGGACTGAAAGACAGAAAATGTTAGAGCTAAGAAAATTAGGTAAAGTGGATTGTATTTTTAATTAGTTTTATCTTTTTACTTGATAAGAAAGTCCCATTAAAGTACTGGATCAATAAACAGTATTGGTAGTAGAAGTACTACAAATAAAATCTAAATGTTCCCATCCCTATGTGAGCCAGGGTAACATTATGTTCCTGATCTGTGACTTCATTAAGGGGATTTATGTCATTATTGCCATCCAGCATAATAGTGCTGCAGTAACTATACTTGTTTATAATGCTGTAAATTCTAACATTGCACATACAGTATTACCAAGCCCACAAACTTGAACCTTATTGATACTTTTAGTACTGGTGTTACAACAACCTCCTTTTTTTAATAATTGGTTTCCTCTTGACACTATTAACCCAGTGAAGAAAGTTAAACACATGCAGAGCCAGGTACTGGAGTCTCGTTTAATCAGATAACAAGCAACACAACTTCAATAAGATGCTCATTAGAGGTGTAACAGTACAAAAAATTAATGGTTCAGTATGAACCTTGAAACCAAAAAAGAAGCATAACATTAAAAATATATACACTATATTGCCAAAAGTATTGGGACATCTGCCTTTACACGCACATGAACTTTAATGACATCCCGTTCTTAATCCATAGGGTTTAATATGGAGTTAGTTGGTCCACCCTTTGCAGCTATAACAGCCTCAACTCTTCTGGGAAGGCTTTCCACAAGGATTAGGAGTGTTTATGGGAAGTTTTGACCATTCTTCCAGAAGTGCAAGTGAGGTCAGGCACTGATGTTGGACCAGAAGGCCTGGCTCTCAGTCTCCGCTCTAATTCATCCCAAAGGTGTTCTATCGGGTTGGGGTCAGGACTCTGTGCAGGTCAGTCAAGTTCCTCCACACCAAACTGGATCATCCATGTCTTTATTGACCTTGCTTTGTGCACTGGTGCGCAGTCATGTTGGAACAGGAAGGGGCCATCCAACAAACTGTTCCCACAAAGTTGGGAGCATGAAATTGTCCAAAATGTCTTGGTATGCTGAAACATTAAGAGGTCCTTTCACTGGAACTAAGGGAC
>OMNN01041865.1:3658-20512 GCA_900302755.1 Chromis chromis
CTCAAAATGACAAATCCCTTCTCTTGGGCAGACAGATGTTTTTACAGAATAGCCAGAGGTAATATTACACTATTGTCATTTATGGAACACCTATGATGGTGTATAAGAAGTATATGAAACTCTCTTAACAGCATATTTAGGATGCTGCACACCTTTGTATTCCTTTTCCACTCTTGTTCAAATTAGAAAATGGGGATCCATCCTTTACAAACGGAAAGGAATATTGGAAGTAGATACACAATTTCCTAAATGAATATGATGTTGCTCAATTTAAAACAGATGACTGCAGATAGCAGACCCTTATGTGTTTGAAAAGACTTATTGATGTATGTAGATCAGGCAGATTCAAGCACTTCTTATGTGAGTCCAAGAAAAGTAGTTAAAAAGTGACATAACTTTGAGGCTACTTGGACCCAGCACAGCTATCTAGGTAAAGCAGTGCATTCTGGGAAGGGAGACTCCAGCTCCCTTCTGCATTATCCTGTGGCCCCAACTCCAAGGCCAGATGGAAGTTGACAGAGCATGGGACAGCTGCAAGGCCCATTGCTATGTGGTAAATGCGTGCTGAAATAGCCAAATTAATGGAAGGGGCTCAAGTCCAAACCAGGGTTCAATACCGGGCTACATTTTAGTGCTATGAGCTGTCATCCAGTCAGGCAGACGTCAATATTTACTGCTGCCATGGCACAACGACAGGAAGCCATTTTGGTACCTCTCGCATTCAGGGGTGACTTTAAACTGGTTTCAGGAAATCCCCCTTTTTGTGGCACATTGGTAGACCAACTTAGGATTGCTGCTTCTCAGTATCGTGACAGAAATACTGCAAGGGTTGTTTACGACTCTCTGATTGTGTAAGTACTGTACAGGAACGTCTGATGTAAGTGCAACTCTGTGTAAATGGTGTAAAAGGTTAAAAATAGCAGACCAAAACCAAAAACAAAAATTTTGCAGTACACAATGTAAATCAGTATATTTTTATTGGGCTATTTGAGCTCAAACAGTTCAATTACATCCTAACATTAAGGATCCTGGTACATTTGAAGATTTCACAGCAAAAATGGTGATAGGGAGCCCGAGCTATTTATGGTTCTTCGCACAAGGATATAAAAGGTAAGACCAGTTGCCTTGAATCATATTTTCTCTTTACTTGCAGATTCATGGGCCTCACAGCTGTTTCTCAGGGGAAGACACTTTTCTGCCTCATGAGCCCAAAAGAGTGTTCCCTCCGGGTTGCCACGGCGACCAAACTTCTGTATACCTCACAAAACCTTTTGCGCCCCTCCAGGCCTCTCCGCCCACTGGGCTTTAGCAGATCTTCTCCTTCTGCTCAGGGAAACTTCAATTACCGGCAACACTTTTTCAACCAGCGCAAGGCCTATTATGGTCAAATGAGACACTATGGCCGGCCAGGAACAGCATCTCCTCCCCTGTAAATCTGAGAGCGTTGTCTCATGCTCGGGGTGCTGTGACAAGACAAGGTCGAGGGGTCGCGCCTCCAGGTGATGTGTTTCCATACAGCCCATGGAGAGGAAATGCACATATATGGTGCGGTCTTTATTTATTGCCAGCTCTTTTACTGGACGACTGCAAACTCTCCTCCTTCTGCAAGCTCTGCACCTCTTCCAAGCCCCGAGGCCGGGTGTCTGTCTGTGCGGGGATTTCAGCCTTGGATCTTTTCAGAATGCTATGATTTTTATCTACTGTATATTTACAGTATCAGATTGATTGTATATGATTTTCAGTTAAATAACTCCAAAGCTGTAATCCGAGAGCGTAAATGGTTGAGAGGCCTGGACTTTGTAAGGTGAACTTGACAGTCAGTAACACAAAAGGACTGTATGTTTTAGCAGGCTGCCGAACACAGAAGGGAATCGGGGACGACTCAGCAGCCTGTACATGTTTCCTATGCAGACAGCGATGGGGAGGCCCTTGTGACCCATTATACAAACACAGCTTTATCTAAAAGCTTATCATCCAGCCTGGGGTCCTCACTCAGTGTTTCCTCTGTCTGCCTGACTCATGTGTAGCTATTGGCACTCCCAGTCTATACCTACATCCCTTGCATTTATCTCTTGGCTAATAAACTCTTCAGGCTTGTCACGCAGTAACTGAAAGGGAACGCGCAAGGAAAAACGAAAGTGTTGTAGAAAGCAGCAGACTGGCTCTGGATTAGGTCCTTCATATAATGACTCCTCGAAGGAGCAGGATCCATTTGTCACCTCAAGAGCTCTGGGGAAAAGGTCCAAACGCCTACTGTACGGCTTCATTCATTTCACACAGATCTTTCCTCACCATTCTGCTTCCAAGAGAAAGCAGCCCTGTGAGTTTAAAGCTGCAGTATACAAGGTTTTATATTCACAATGAATCACATGACATCTTGTAAGGGCTTGTAAAAGGTCATAGCAACCAACCGATCATTATTTCCTAACCCCGCAGTGTTTAGCATAATTTAATTCTGAACAACAACCTTCAGGACTGAAAAATAAAGCCCATGGACAACTGTCATATACTGCAGTTGCTTGAAAGGCCACAGCAGAGATAAACATGTTTACAGCCTGGTACAGAAACATTATTTTAATTTTCTGTAGGGTCGGTCTGCGTTAACTGCTGCTGCACCGTCCAAGCTTTAGTTTAGAATTACTTGTTTATTATCTGGGATGCAAAATGAAGTTCTAAAATATTTTGGCTCAATTTAGAAAATTTCATGCATTCTCTCATTTGGACATTTTGGCATTTTCACCCCAAAAAAACATAATCAGAAGCCATTTTTCTTAATATCTCCAGAAGTATAACTCAGCCATGAAATTTGCTGAGCCAAAATTATAAACCAGCAGATCCAAATGATTGGATGGCACCAGCAGAGGCCACATTTTTAGTTGTTGGTATTTGAAAATGGAGTGCAAAACAAACAACAGTGGTATTGGGGCACCAAGTTGCTGTAGGTGTACATAAATGTGGATGTATCTATATTTCCTACTAACAATATAGTCTTTGGTTGGCATTTTACCAACATTCAAGGCTTCTAACATCAGTAGAACTTAATGTGTGGCAAGTATTGTAAGCCAAGGTTCCATTTTTTTTGCCAATAATGGTGACTTTTTTTGGAGGACCACCATATCTAATGATATCTGTTGGGTGCCAATAGTACATGCTCTGGTCCTGCATCACCATTTTGGCATATCAAAATTTCCAAAACAAACTGGAGCCTTGGCTTACAGTACTTACACATTAAATTCTACTGATGTTAGAGGCCTTAAAAAGTTGGTGAAATGTCGACCAAAGGCTTACATCCATGTATATCCACTTAGAGGAACTTTCTGGGGCCCCAATACCAACAACAATAGAAGATTTTGCACTTTCTTCCATTTTTATATACACATGGCTGTGAGAGTTTTATTTATGGAGATTTTGAACCTTTAAAATGGCTTCCCAGCTAAGACGTGCTTTGAGGTTGAAATTACAAAAATCCCCAGATCTGAAAACATATGAAAACCTCAAAATTCTACCAAGATATTTTGACAGAACTTCCCCGATAGCAAGTAAACCCTAAACAAAATCTGAGACGGTGCAGCAACATATCATTCAGTCTGAATTTAAATGAACTGACCCTATAACTGAGTTCATGACAACTGCACTGGAAGTGAATTTTTTCTATAACTCACTTCATTAATTTGTATTAGGGCCTAAAATTCAGCATATTTAAGGTTACGATCGCTTTGAGTGGCAAGTTGCTGCCGTCATTGGACAGTTCATGGTAATGAGACATTTGCATGACACACCTTAACTCCACTTAGGTTCCTATTCTTCGTTCATTATGAATCCGTCGGGAGTCAAAGAGGGTTCATCCATCTTTATATACAGAAAATGCGTAATTCATTGTTTCATTTTTATGGCCCTGAACGTCACTGATTTGGTTTATTCTCACTGCTGTCAACAACCTTGTTTGTAGCTTTAGCACCAAAGTACCAAATGGCATAAAACATTAGAGATGAGCTGGTGAAAACAGTGGAACATTTAGGTGCTAAAGAATACTGCACAATGTACAACAGCAGCAACGGCTTTAAGGTGGTCAGAAAAGGTGACCAGAAAAACACTCTCAAGTGTCTTTTTAACGCAATGACAATATTATCAAAAAGGGGTAATATGTCAATGTTGTCTTTTCTGCTTGTTCCACTGGCCCCAAGTGGCAAGAAAATGAACAAATGCAGCTTTAAAAATACAGGGTTTATGACCCAGAATGTTCAAACAAGGCAGGTAAAACCAAGAAGAATTGTACATGAATGCTTTAGGAAGCTATCATCTAAAACTACTCTAAACCAAACGAGGCTCCATGCACTGCACAGCGTTTGTGCAACATAGAGACCGAAAGCAGCAAAATTCATTATCCATCTCGAACAGCTCATCAGCAGACAGCCCCAAGGGGAGTACACGTTCCCTCTGACAATAAAAGAAGCCAGGTGCCTGCTCACCCGTGGCCGACACTATAAACACCACTCTCACTGCAGTAAATGTCAGGCATAGGTAGGCACTACACACTGCGCACATGACTCACACCACTGTATACAGATTCCCAAGATGCTATCTATCTTCAGTCGTTCTCTGACCCAGGAATGGCCCTCCTGCTTCCCTCCTTTAAGGGTAAGACTGCGGCGTGATGCTGACACCTTTCCTTCTCCTCCACGCTGCAGGATGTGTGGGGCCTTGAGTGTCCCTGTCGATGCTCTAAAGAAGGCACCCGGTGCAATTTTTTCACCCTCGCATCAGTCCGATTGAGTCAATCCCCCTTCACAAGGAGTCATTTGTTTTTGTCACATCATGAGAAAGTGGAGAGTTTCCGCCCACAGACTGCAGGGTCTAGTTTGGTCATGTCAACATTGTCCAAGATTGCGGTCAGATCAAAGGCGGTCTCTTGTGTAGGACGGCTGATATTTAGCGTCCTAAAAGATTTCCTTTTTCCCATGTCGTGTCCCTTTCCCATACCCTGACCCTCAGCTACACAGCCGCAAGCAGAGCAGAAACACATGATCTCTGTGGCAAGCTTAAAAATTAGATTTAACCAAACCAAACAACATTCGATTTGTGCAGCTTGATGTAACCGGTGAGGCTTTGATGCTGGGAACATTAACGTCC
The DNA here is from genome assembly GCA_900302755.1 of Chromis chromis. NCBI lineage: Eukaryota > Metazoa > Chordata > Actinopteri > Pomacentridae > Chromis > Chromis chromis. The sequence goes on from OMNN01041865.1 coordinate 8,789, forward strand.
TTCACTGATCTCTGCTGGGCCGCTTCTAGCCGGTGATACAACCTTGCCCCCAGCTGAAGCGGCAATGACGTTACACTTCAAACTGTGTTTCGGCGACACCAGAGGGTGCTGTTGCGTGAGGAGGAGACCTGCTTCGACTCAAAGTACATTAACAAACCATTATCAGCACCGTTTATAAGCTGGGCGCAGCTCATCCCTATTTTTAGAAACATCTATCTGAAGAAACTAACATTACTGGTGTTTCTGATACTGTGTTCTGACATTTCCCCTTTAACTGGCAGCAGAACGGTGCTGCTTCTTCCTCTGGTTTTTGTTGTTTAGACAGACACTTTCCTCCTTTAAACGCACACTCAGTCTCTCTGGAAAACACATCGAGAACACTCATTCTGTATCATCACGTGTTTCCAGGTTTTCACCATTTAACCACATTTTTTAAAAATTATACGCAATGTATGGGGTAGATCATCACTTTTACGTGCCACTTTTCTATTCTGGGCGACGTTATGTTCTGAGGTTTTGTGTTTTGTCAGTGTCACTTTTATTGCTGTCATAATAAAAGGGTGTTGTATGAAGTAACAACTGCAAGAGTAAAACACTCTTGAAAATACTGATGTGCAAAATTATGATGTATTACATTTAATAGTCAGATTTGATTTAAAACTTAAACCTGAGGAGCTAATTTGAGGCTGTTGATCTTTTTCACCGGAGACATTTTGACTTGTCACAGCAGTAAAAACATACATGCAGCAAACAAAGAAGGCTCAGTTTCATTTGTATGTCACAGGACCACTGAGCCATCATGCACAAATGGGATGCAGGCCTTATGAATTACACATCTGCTTTGCTGCTATAGAATATCAAAATGCCTGTAGAGATTAACAACTTCAGTCAGCAGCAAAGCACCTCATTATTCTAAAAGACAGTTGTTTCATCCTCATACCAAACTGCACCCCTATCAGCTTGCCATCATTGGATCAAGCTTCGTCTAATTTCAGTGTTTTTAGGGCTCTTTAGGGTGTTTATTATCAGCAGTTTTAAACCTACAAAGCAGAAACTGTTCAGTATAATATTCTATCAGTTGTGGCCTGAGTTTTCTGTTTTACTCAATAGCTAATCACATTGGCTGGTAATTATTAGAGATGCAACAGTTTATCAATTAGTAGTAAACTACTAAATTAATCGCCAACTATTTCGATAACTGAGTCATTGGTTTGAGTAATTTTTGAAGGAAAAAGTCAAAATTCTCTGATTCCAGCTTCTTAATTATGAATATTTTTCTGATCTCTTTCCTCCTCTACGACAGCAAACTGAATATCTTTTGGTTGTGGACAAAACAAGACATTTGAGGATGTAATCTTGGGCTTTGGGAAACACGGATCTGCATTTTTTAAATACAATTTTCTGACAATTTATAGACCAAATAACTAATCAACTAATTGAGAAAATATGTGACAGATTAATAAACAATGAAAGTAATGGTTAATTGCCGACCTAGTAAATAATACTTTTGCATGAGAGAGAGACATTTGTAGTCTAAGGGTCGGAGGTGTTTTAAGAGCGAGAGTATAAAGAATGTTGTTTCTACAGAAAAGGAAAAATATACCTAGAAGTAAAGATTCATCAGGAGAGATCAAGGCATGTTCATTTGCTTTCTGAGGGATCACCACTCTCTGGTGAGTTTTAAAGCCCTATATGGCCCACAGCAGCAAGGTTCATCCTGACTACACACAAAAGTGAGCATGATCAGTCTGCATACAGAAAAGGCAAAAAGTCTGCCTTACCATGTTTTACAGAAATCTCTTAATTTCCCTTTTATTTCTGACCATTTGATAAACGAATTCATATATGAACCTGATCAATGATGATATTCAGATGTGGATTTGCAGCCAGTAGGGGGCAGTGCTGAACCTTAGGAATCCATCATCTCAGAGTAACAGCAGCATTTTAACCTCAGTGCCTTACATAGCAACTTTTTTCTTTTTTCTTTTTTCTGCTTTTTTTTGAAAGCACGTGGCTCATTATATGTGTCTTGATTGCATTCCTTAGACCCTTATGAAAAGAAGACTGAAAACATACTTACATACTGATTAATCTTTGAAAATCATCTGGCAAGATTGGTTAAAAATGGCAAAACATGTAAAATAAAGTGCTTTAAAGTACATTATAGGATACAACGGTGTTACATTACCACATCTGATGTTCATAATCACATGAAAACACTTGACTTCCTTCAGAATGTAAAATGGAGGTAGAGCAAGAGCAACTGTCGCAAACACTGCCCCAAAGTAGCGTGAACTGTCGTGCATCAGCCCCTGATGTTCGGCGTGAGAAACCCCATCGGTCTCTCCGTACGGCACCCAGGCTGAAGACGGTATGGTCTTCATTCTGATCCGCCTAAATACAGTAAAATATACTTATTAACTGGTTTGTAATGTGAGTTTTGTCTTATGTGTGTTTCAGAAACATGCCAGCTAAAGGACCTTTGCAGTCTGTCCAGGTGTTTGGACGTAAAGTAAGTAAATATGTACAATTTATTCCACGTGTGGTAATGCGGGTAAACTGTCGTGCTAGCGGGCAGTGGCTAAAGTAGCTAACGTGAAGTGGTGGAGGGCCGTAATTTTACAACGAAATACCACAGTAATTAAATAGTACGGTACGCGGTCATAACGCTTAAACATACTGAAAGTTAAAGTAAAGCTGAATTTCAGTAACACCGTACTGGAGTGAGGCTGTTGCTGCGTTAGCCACCGGTCATCGTTGCTGTGTGTTAGCTACCCTAGCTAGCCCGGTTGCTAGCAGGGGTTTGGGTGCTGCTATTTTAGAGGATGTCCGCGTCAACGTTTACCCATATGTCTTGTCATAAAGTTAACCATCCGCATTTCTAACTATAGAGTTAGGGGCAGCAACTTAAATATGTGGCATTGAGCTAACAATGAGTTATCATCACAAGATGCCATGGGCTTCATTGGTTGTAAAAGTTAGCTGATTCTGAATGACAATCCGATTTATTACTAAGTAGATATACACATACGAAGAATTGATTTTTGGTGCGCAACTGTAAACACTCATACTGCTTAGAATAAAAGCAAGTGTAACACGTTAACGCTATCATAAATTGTTATTTAGCGGCAACACATACAACGGTCATCTCTTACTCGTTTATTGATGGTGTCTGATGTTCTGTCATAGAAAACCGCCACCGCAGTTGCCCACTGCAAGAGGGGAAATGGCCTGATCAAGGTGAACGGCAGACCCCTGGAGATGGTGGAGCCTGCTACCCTCCAGTACAAGGTGAGGAAGAAGGATGAACATCGGGATGTATATTGAATTAGAGAGATAAGGGGATGCGTGTAAAATCTGTAATTGGGTGAGGCAGTGGATTTTGATATAAGTAGTTCCATAAAGTAATGCGAAGGTGGGAAGTGAGCTTCCCTGCACCCTGAATTTAATGTTGGACCATAATCCGTCTATGGATTTTTAAAAAAAAAATAAAATAAGGGAACATATCTGTCTTTCAAAATATTGCAATGTTCAAAGGGTAAGAGGCAATTTTTCTTTCTTGTTCTTTCTTTTTTTTTTCTTTTTTTTTTTAATACAAATTGTCAAAATTACAGCCCAGAGACCAAGAAACTGTATTAACAGCAAGAATCATCAGTTTTTAACTTTCTGATGGTCCTTGAATTAATGATGTGTAAATTTTTGTTTCGTAAGGAAAAACAACCTAGTTGAAGTTTTTTTTTTAAAGATTTATTTTTGGCCTTTTCGTGCCTTTATTATTAGAGAGGACAATGGATAGAGTTAGTAACAGGAGAGAGTGGGGAGAGACATCCGGTAAATGGCCGAGGTCGATCCCGGCACAGCCGCTACGCCTCTGCACGTGGGTCACGCAACATAACCACTAGGCTATCGGGGCGCCCAACAACAACAACAACAAAAATTATGCTTCTCTGCACAACCGGGAAGCCAGAATGACCCGGCTGTGACAGTCATGTGACTTTTTCACTGAACTGCAGGCTGTGTTTACACAGAGCAGATAGGAGACACATACAGAAATTAATTACAAATGTAAGTCATATAGCTTTAGTATGTAGAGCCACTATATTATACTAGTATTGGTCATTCCTGTGGGAAGGAGGAACAATGTTGATTCCAGATTTTTGTAAAAGAAATTCAGCTTTGGTTATTTCTTTTTATAATTTCTGACATCACTTTGTTGTACAACTCAAGATATTTTTTTGAGTTCTTTCAACTTCCAGCCATAAAAGTACTATCTCCATAAAGGTGCAGGACTTTATATTGCAGTGAAAAATAGTCTAATAATGTAACCTTTATTGATCCCCTTGGGGAAATTCCTTCCCTGCATTGACCCATCCTATTCAAAGTTAACCTTAACTATACATACTAGGAGCAATGGACTGCCACGGTGAAGCACCCAGGGAGCAGTCAGGGGTTAAGGGCCCAACATAGGCCGCGGTGGGGGTTCGATCCTCTGACCTTCTGATCAGTGGCCCTGGGGCTTAACCTGTTGCGCCACCACTGCCCCATTAAATTAAAAATGAGCCCACAGTGAGTAAAAATGTAACAGAAGCTGCTTGAGGTTCAGAGGGCTAAAACTTGCCAATATTCTGCTCAGCATTAGAGTTGTTAATCAGCCGAAGGACACCCAGCATTAGCTTTTCTCTATGTAATTGTTATAATTATAATTGGAATTTTCAGTTGATAAGAATGAATGAAATATTTATCAATTCTCTCTCCCATTGTGTTTTTAGCTTTTGGAGCCAGTGCTGTTGCTGGGCAAGGAGCGCTTTGCTGGAGTTGACATCAGAGTCAGAGTGAAGGGTGGTGGACATGTTGCACAGATCTATGGTAAGCAGAATGTTTCTGTCTGAGATTTGGGTCTTGTGTTGTTTGATGATTGCATTGGTTTTACAAGGTGCTCTAATTTGTCTTTCAGCTATCCGTCAGTCCATCTCCAAAGCCCTGGTTGCATACTACCAGAAGTGTAAGTATTCACATGTTTTGCTGTAGTTAAGCTTTTGTAAAAACAAATGTTGAAGGGTCTCAGTTACAGTAGCTGAGGATGAGTGGCAAATATTTAATATATCCTTATTGCATTCCATAGCAAGAAATGTCAATAGTGGATAGAACTTGACATACATTTTTGTTTGCGAGAAATCTTGCTGGCTTAAAGAAAGTCCACCTGTATGTGCTGAACAGGCAGTCTGTGCTGAATGCTGCATTAAGGACTGCAGCTGTGTGCTGAGCTCGACTGTAGAATTTGCTGTCTAAGGAAAGGTGATATTATGTCAGAGCAGGTCAACAAAATGTTGGTACACTGATTACTCTGCATTCAAGCCAATGTCAGAGGAAAGTAACCATCACCAAAATGCTGAGAACGAAGTATTAGAATTTTAACAAACTTGTTTTGATCAGTTTTGTCAATCAGGGTTTTGATTACTTAAGGATAATAGACGTGTGCTTATCAAATAGTAACACTGGGAAAATGCATTGGTTTCTGTTAAATAAGGTAAAACAGACCAAAGGTGCTTATTTTCATGCGTAGTTGATCCTCTAGTTTTTCATGGCTCTGAATTAGCCTTAAAGTATGGAGAGAGAGATAGTGAGTTTGCGATTTGTCTTATTTTAAAGTACACACACTGATGTAGCGTTTTGTCACATTTTAGTGCACCAAATTCACTGTGATAACAGCCCCTTAATGCTGAGTGCCTTGCAGTTCATACAGGAACTGCCTGGTCGGGGAAACTTATCAGTGTAAAACAAATTGGGAAGATAATCAGCTGCTATTTTAATACGTTCATAATGTTCTACTGACAAACATGCGAAAGAAACCAAGCTCTTAAGTGTAGAACGTAACTACTGCTTGGATGAGGAAGTCTGAATAAACATATTAGTGTTTGTGGCGTTGTATGTTGTGTATTATGTATGAGCGTAGGTGTATATAGAATGCATATGAATTGTGAAGGACAAGTAGCAAGAGAGCGGAATAACCTGAAGTGTTCTCGTCTTCCTGCAGATGTGGATGAGGCCTCCAAGAAGGAGATCAAAGACATCCTGATCCAGTACGACAGGACCCTGCTGGTTGCCGATCCACGTCGCTGCGAGTCCAAGAAGTTCGGTGGACCTGGAGCTCGCGCCCGCTACCAGAAGTCCTACCGTTAATCGCAATGTACATTTTCATAATAAATCGGTGGAACAAAGAATGAAACTCTGATTTTTATTTATTAACTTGCTGTATTCCACAAGTACATCACACATGGATACTCTTAGTCTCTTCTGTTCAGAGTCACCGTTAATAGTAGATAACATTTGTTTAGGTTGCTAGGCACCATCAGCCAGTTTGTATTCTCAGCAGCTCAAGTATATTTAATGAGTGGAAAGCGATGTATTAAGTAAGCAGACTGTCACTTACATGGAGAAAGAACATGAGCAGCAACATCCCCTGCTGCTGAAATGAGTCCAAGGTAGCTTGACCCTGACCTCTGCATGATGAGAAGCAGTGAAGGTTTTATAAATGAATTAACATTTATTTCTGCACTGCTACCTGCAGTGACTTAACTTCAGTTGTTGTCAGTGCATGATACTGAGGGCCTGAGCAAATTTAGAAGTTTGCAGTTTTAATTTAAATTTAAATTTTAGTGGTTTTCAAAGATGAGAAAAGACGCTCAGAGCAGGAATACAGCTGGCCTTTTTCACGGCACACATTTTGACTTTTAAATTAAGAAAAGCATGTGTTTCTAATAACAGCTCTGTGCTAATTAAGTGTCCCAGTAAGCCCTGATAGTATGACAGTGAACCAGCATCCAGAACACAAGGATCCTGAAAATGAAGATAGTAAATTGAATTTTTAATTGCAGTTGCGTCTCTCTAAATATTAGGTATCAAAATATCCTCTGCAAAAAATACCTATTTAATATGTGTGCAGTCGGAACTCTGTGTGATCAATTAGTCAGGAATTTGTATTCATTTTTCAAATTAAAAGGGGAAAATTAGGTTTTTTTAGCTGCATGTTGAAGGAGGACACATTTTTTCATATTTATATTCAGTCTCTGATGCAGGGCTGTCAAATCCTGGTCCTCGATGGCCCCTATCCTGCATGTTTTAGATGTCTCCCTCTTCCAACACACCTGATTCAAATGATCAGCTCATCATCAAGCTCTGAGGAAGCCTGATAACGATCCTGATCATTTGAATCAGGTGTGTTGGAAGAGGGAAGCATCTAAAACATGCAGGATAGTGGCCCTCGAGGACAAGGGTTGGCTACCCCTGGTTTAGAGTTTTAATAAGCACATCAGTCACGTACCCAGTAGCTGTATAAATGCTGAAAGTCAAGTCATGGTTTTCTTTATCTATGTGTACCCTACATATTCCACCTGTGTCAGTGATAATGGTCAGTTATATTAATTATAATATCTGACTTTGGTTGTTTGTATTTTTGTGAAAGCATGATTAAAGCTCGATCTATATTCTGCATAGTGAAAACCTTTTCAAAATCCTTGGTGAGGTGTGTGTAATGTGACCCACCAGGCTGGACATTCTGCAGTTGGATGCGAACATTCTGGTCCCTGTCAGACCGGGTCTGTTCATGGTTGAAGCCCAGGGCATGGAGCAGCTCGTGTTGGATGGTTGATAGGAAAACGCAGCCGTCGCGTTGCAGTGACACTACCTGTCCATTGCCACGACGCCCCACAAAAGAGAAGCACCTGAAAAAGAGCAGTAAGTAAAACTACGTGGCAGTAAGTCTCAGCAGCCTCTTGATGTCTACCAGCTGACCAGCCACTAAACTCTAGGGACTATATTGTATTCATATGGTACCCTGTGTTGGGGTCTTACCCTGAGCGAGACTGGATGTCCACAAAGTCTCTCTGTCCGTTCAGGGGCGTGAAGCGGATGCAGGTGGACTCTGCAAATGAGTTCAAACCCTGGACGATTCTGTCTCTTTGTCTTCGGGCTTGACAGTGAAAAAACAACAACACAGTTTTAATTTTCTAATTCGATCTGCCATCATGTTGAAAGACTCTTAGCAGCAAAACTCTACCATTGCTGCTGCTACTATTACAACTATTACTAAGGTCTTATCTAGGCCCACTGTTTCCCCTAGTCTTCACATTAATAAATTATTACAATTTGTCATACATCGCTGCCTTTGAGTAGATGTTCCTAATCCATAATAATGTGACTTGCCCTATTCTTTATCCTTCTGGTTTCATCTTAGTGGTATATGCATTCTGTATGGTTTTAACAGAGTAGATGTCAAGTTTGGATCACAAAGATTAAAGAGCACAGTAGTGTTTGTACATGTTAAAGTGGAAAATGTGGTAATTTACAGGTAACTCCAGTAATGCTGATTACAGTGGCAACATTCAATCAATTATCTGGTAATTAACTAAGTACATTGCAATTGTAACACTGTAAAAATACAGACAAATACTGCGACCACAGATGAAAGTATTTTACTGTCATTTCACAGAAGCATTTCTTACAGTGTGGGAAGTGGCCATGAGCTGCTCTATAACGGAGATGGAAAATGCCTACAGCCAGGTAAAAGCATTCTGACAGATGAGTTTAAATATGTGTCTGATAGATAACCCAGGTTCAATCAATGTGCTTCTTCAGTGCAAGACTTTCCTGTTTCAGGCTCTTTCCCTGGGGACTGCAGCTCTGTCTCATGCATTGTGTGGGAGACCTTCTTAAACAGCATGTGATATAGGTGAGTTAAACTGACTGTTTAGACTTACAGTACTGGTTGGCGATGCGGAAAGGTACATAGACGTTTCCATCTCTGGCTTTAGGCCACAGGCAGCCTTGAGTCCGACCAGTGCAGGGATCTGCGTTCTGTAGACCTGTTGGCACTGCTATGTCTCCGAATATCACCAGAGGGTCATCAAAGTTCTTTCCTGCAGAATGTCATGAGGAAAATGTCTTGACTTCATGTCCTGAATACAAGAGCTCTGTTTGTAAGGTTAAATATGTGTGTCTTGTTGTCAGTCACATTTACAGCTGATCATTTCACCAAAGGGAACGGATAAAGCAGATGCAGTGGAGATGAACATACCAACATTAACATTGGCCTTCTCTAACAGCGTGGAGATACTGAAATCATCATCTTCAAAGGTGTTGCCTGTGGAATAGACACAGTTTTAGGATGATGAAGGATAATAAGGATAATATATACATTCCAATACCTCCATTACTATATTATTTGTTGAGATATTCACACAAAACAGTCACTCAATAAATAATCATGGGTATTGAACTTTAGTATTGCATATAGTGTGACAATGTAAAAAGTCTTACCTGAGTTTTCATCACTCTTTTCAAAAGACGCCTGAAATTAAAGAAGTTAAGGCATAAACTATAGCATTTTATTCCACATTTGCATGCCCATCAATTAGGATTAAAGATGTAATACAATCTTAAAACTACAACTATAAAATGATCGGGGGTTACTGAAGGAGAACAAGTTCCCCTACCTTAATAAATTCATCTTTAACTGATGATCATTGTATGTTTTGAGGAATCACTGCATTCCATTTCAAAATGTCTTAGACAATATTACATCTTTACTGAATTAGACACAGATGAAATGAAATGAAATGCTGTTACCTGTAGAGTGAACGTGTGGACCGAGCAGAGGAGCACACTGAGCACAGCAGTCTGGAAGATCATGGTTAGATACTGGATGCCAGCAGCAGGCCAAGAACGCTCCTGCAGAAACACAAGTGTTCAAGTTTATATAGGGGGGAAAGACAACTGACTTTCATCCTAATATGGCATACTGCTCAGAAAGACTTACTGACTCAACTGGAAGTGACAGTTATTGCCTAAAAGGAACTGTGGCTTCAGTACATTGAAATCCATTTCAATGGCTGTGGTTGCCAAACAATGTATCTCTATACTGAAAAAAGATGAAGAGCCCACATTTTCATTCTGTTTCCCATCATAGTCCAGACATTAACACAACCTTTGTGTAGTTAAAATTAGAGATGCAGAGTTATTTTGTGTATCTGATGTCTGTAAATTGAACGGACTGTTGCAGTATGTGTTTGGTTTACACACAGTCTTTCAAAAGCAGGAACAGTGAGAAGAGGATGAAGTAAGACAGATTGCATGTCCAGCTTTGCAGCAAGCAGTTACTTTAAACTATTGAAGTTAGAATTACACTGGTTTACACATTTTTGGAAAATATTTGCTTCAGAGATAAAAATGACTAAATCTTGCATACATTGATAAGATGGATGGAAAACAACTGATAAAAGTGCTGGTTGGCGAAATGAGTTCAAAATATTTAATGATAAAGTTTTATTACAAATATGTAGGTTTGTGTATATTGACAGCATAGATTTGTAACTCTTACATTAGAAAGAACACTTATATTCTAAGTGGGTCCCAACATGTCAAGGATTAAACTAGAAATGTCTTATGACTTATGGTTGATTCATGTGTTACAGAATAGAAGTTAAAACATCACATAAAACAACAGCTTTCCATCTTTATTCTGTATCTCCACAGCGCTTTTTGGCTTGTTTCTTCTACACGGCAGTAGGATCATGCCTTGACACATTCCAACAGTAGTCAGCATAGATGGATTCCATTTTCCCTGATATATTTTCTCCATAGCTGCAATGTCCTGGTGGAGTCGTTGGCCATGCTCATCTCTTACTGCTCCACAGTTCAATGGGAAAAAACAATGTGGGGCCCAACTCTTGTCCTGATCTCCTATTCTGCATCCAAAATAAAAGTGGTATGCCTTTTTTATCATTATACTGCGCTTTTGTGATGAAAAGGTTGCCTCACCACAAACAGAACAAAACTTAACTGCATTGTTGACATAGTTTCGAGGTATCTCTGCTTCCTGAGGTTAAAAACATGAGACAGTGCCATTGAAATACTAGGCACTGACAATTTCAATTTTACAAAATGCTACATGACATACATAGATCAATGTGTGCCACCACTCATGAAATGTCTCTATATGAATGCATTTTGTCACTTCCAAGACACAGATTTCTGCAAACATGTCAAACAGAACATGTTCTGTCCAAACTCTGGCCAATATGAATGTTTTCTAATGTGCAGACAGTGTTTTGAGGTAGGAATGGGAGCTCAGAGACAAACATTTCATCTTGATTAAAACCCGTTCTCTCGATAATTTGCTTAGAATTTCACATTTTGTCCCAATACTGTATCTTGAAAACTAGAGCCAATTAACACCTTTGACTTAATTCTTTATTAGTGACCCAAATTTGGTAAAAATTCACTACTTTTATTCTGGAAGCATTTAGCTTGTAGACCAGTGTTATGGGTGTATTAATGGGTAACCAATCATTTATTAATTATAAGCCATGAGCAAAAACGTTTTTCAGACGGCAGATTGGGGAAATGCCTTTAGTTGGTGCTTTTCCTCCCCCAACATGACACTTGCTTTGTTGTTTTTACCAGATCTTTAGTTCTCTTTAGAAAAATGATTTGATTCTGTTTCACATACTTAACCTCTGTGTGGTTAAAATCAGAGGTGCAGAGTTGCAAAAGCCTCTGTTGTTTGTGTTGTACTTCTCCAAAATGTGGGCACAGTTGCAATATGTGTTGTGTTCACACAGTCTTTCATAATCTTGTAAAAAAAAAAAAGAAAAAAGAAAAAAGAAAGGGGGCACAATGATGGAGTTAAAGAATATAAAGCCACACAGGTTGCATGCTGTTGTTTGC
>OMNN01041867.1:0-12290 GCA_900302755.1 Chromis chromis
TATCTATCTATCTATCTATCTATCTATCTATCTATCTATCTATCTATCTATCTATCTATCTATCTATCTATCTATCTATCTATCTATCTATCTATCTATCTATCTATCTATCTATCTATCTATCTATCTATCTATCTATCTATCTATCTATCTGGTTCAGGTCATGGGAAGCTCCATTTTTGGGATTGTTGAGTTGTTGTAGTGGAAAAGAGCCACAGCATACGCCATATGCATATGCATCAGGGAACATTTTATCCCATTATTTGGCAGCAGAAACATTTAATACACATAAATATAATATAATTGTAAGCAGATATAAGGTCTTTTTAAGTGTTTACTGCTGTATCTGTCAAAAACTTTAACGCCTCCTATGAAGCAGCCCCGCCTGAATGGTGGTATATGAGAAGATAATGAATGTGGTTTAAAAGGTGAAATATAAGATCCAGTCGCCTCCCTGCCAAAGTCATTTTCACACAGCCTTCTGACAGTCGTATTTTCTGCGCAGGTTATTATCGACACTGACAAGTCCAGTTACTCCCTGAGGTTTGAGTCGCGAGAGCACCTCAATCATGTGGTCAGCCATATCAATTTCGCTCTCTCCCGAATATTCAACAACTCCATTTTTGCGTAAGTGTCACCGTCTCACCACGATAAAATCAGAATAATTCGTCGCATGTCTATGCGGCGGTGGATAGCCAGCAAAAGCGGCAAGAAGAATGACCTTTATTTGCTCAATTATCAGAAGATAAATGATTCCTTACAGTATCTGTGCTTCTTTTTATGTCGGCAGCCCTTCCATCTGTCATTCAGACAGTGACCTTTCTGAGGGCAGCAGGAAGTATTCGCCCAGCTCTGAGACTTCAGTGGAGACCCAGAGGGCGTGTGGTAAAAGACACGTTATCATCAAACATGGGAATCTGCACACATGCACACACATACGAGCAGAGATATTATGAACGCCACTTGACAGCTTTGAGAGGAAAGCTGGCACACACACACACACGCTCTTCACAAATGGTCTCCCAGATGTTCTTTTTAGTGCCGTCACACAAATAAAAGATTGATAATTTGGACAAATGTGTCTGTGTGCATTTTCCTCCCCTTTTCTCTGGCTTTACTGCTGGAAGGAAGCAGCTGTTCGCATCATCTCACATTCTCTTTTTTCTTTTTTATCCCCACGTCTCTCAGGAGGCTTCTCGGAGACCTACGCCGCTCTGTGCGACTATAATGGCATCAGCTGCAAGGAGGAAGTGCAGTGGGTAAGAGCTGTGGGACTGTGCCTGTGTCGCTGTGAGTGCTCCTGAGTGTTACGTATAGCACTGTGCACAAAATGCAGGGGGGGGTCGCATGCTGCAGCTAACAGGCTCATATGTAATGTCGCCCCCAGGATGTGGACACCATCTATCACTCCCAGGACAACCGAGAGTTTAACCTGCTGGATTTCAGCCACCTGGAGAGCAGGTGAGGGACGGAGGGCGGTCGGACACTATTGCTTCCAAAAGGTGGTACTTTGCTCTTGTTTACCTCAGTGTTGTCTCTTCCAGGGATTTGGCCGTGATTGTCGCATCCATGGCGTACAACACCTGGTTCACCAAACTGTACTGTAAAGACCTGCGCATTGTAAGTGTGAACTTCTCTGGTACACCCTCTGAATAAATGAGGCTTTAAGCAACAGAATAGACAAAAAAAATGTGACTTAAATGTGTCCCTTCTGCGTCAGGGGTCAGAGGTCACGGAGCAGGTCCTACATACGATCAGCAAATCCTCCAGCCTCGAGGAGATCACGCTGGAGAACGCCGGGTTGAAATCGTGAGTTTTAATTCCTCCTTTCACACATGGTGACAGTGTTTTCTCGGCTTGACTTTTTAACCCTCAAAATCAATTTTAAAAGGAATGTAAAAAAAAAATTTAAATGCTAAAATTACACCATTTATCACAGCCAGAAACAATGAAAACAGGTAGAATTATTAGGTTTTTAAGTTTCAGACGACCCAGAAACTACTTGGGAGTGGTGTCCTGTTGGAAATCTAAGGTTAAACTTGGGATATGTCATCAAAAACACATTATTCTACATGTCTCATTTGACAGAAATAAACAATTTACACAAAAATTCATGTAAAAACCAAAAGAAGCAAAATTGATCAAAAAAAATGTATTCTACATGTACGATTTAAAAATTCACCAAAAATAGTTTGTTCCAATCAGACTCATTTAAAAAAAAAAAAAAAATCAGTGCTCCTCAATGCAACCGCGAACCATTAGTGATTCAGTTGCAACCAAGAGTCGGCTGAACTGCAGGCTGTGTTTACACAGAACAAACAGGAGACAAGTATGGAAACAAATGTAAGTAGCAAAATACCTAACGTATGTAGAGTTCCTATTTTTTTCAATATTGGTAACACCTGTGGGCACTTGGAAAAATGTTGCACATGTTGATTCCAGGTTTTTATAAAATGAATAATGAAATAAATCCAACATAAGTCATTTTTAAAAATAGGATTTATTGCATTAGAACTTTGCTATACTGCAGAAAGTACATTTTTTGAGATCTCTCTACTTCTAGCCAAGGTTGCGCTGTTTCCATAGAGGTATAGGACTTTTATATTGCAGTGAAAAATGAGCCCACAGTGAGTAAAAATGTGACGGAAGCAAAACAAAACACCCAGAAAACGCTGTGGAGTTTTGTGGCTATATACCAAACAGTAAACGATCAACACACTTTAGTTGCATTATGGGAACTGTAGATGTTTTGATAGATTGATGCATACTAAGTGAGGATTGCTCAGGCTCTGCTGCTTCGATCTCAACCATCTATTTATTAACTTGTGAGTCTGTGAACATAATGAAAGCTAATTCACTGCAGTGCTGCTTTAAATGTCTGTCTGTGAAGGGAACGCTCCGTCCCATTTCAACAGACAGTGATGCAACACAAATATAGATAAATAAATGAATCTATTGTAAGGCGAACGTCTTTGTGTTCTGGACTGTATGTCAGGCAAAAACAACATAGTTGAAGACACAACCTTGGACTCTCAATGCTCATAATGGGTATCCATTGTTAGCTGCAGCCCTTATGTGAATCTGTATGTGACTGTGTTTATAGAGACTTTCCACAGAAGATGTCAGCTGCTCTGTCAGAGAACCCTGCTTCTGTTATCCACTCTCTCAACCTGGCTCACAACTCACTGGACAACCAAGGTATCAGAACAATTGTAGCTACTTTTCACGTAGGTTTGGGTCTGGAGAAGTGTTGTCGTTACAACTCTTATTGCTCTCAAGCCAAATCTGACCTGAATATGGTCTACTGAATGAATAGGTAAGAGGGAGTTTGCAAGATTTCAGTTTTTAAATATATTTTCCTGCTTTACAAATCAAGAGAAAATGCATGAAACAGTTTTTAAAAATTGCCTCTAATTTTAAATCTCATCTGTTTCCTCTGCATTTGTCTCAGAATGCATCTCAAAAATAAAAAGTATTTGTCTAGAATTTGGGGGTGAAAGAAGAAGATCACATAAAAACACGACTTTATGCCACTGAGGGGTGTTACGTTGAACATTATATTCAATTTTCAGCTATTTTCTCTCTTGTGTTTGTGTTGCAGGTGTGTCCAACTTAATCCAGCAGGTGTGTCGCCTCAGCAAAGGACTCCGTCTCCTCAACCTCTCCAAGACCTCACTCACCTCCAAAGGTTCGGACTCGTCCCTCCCTAGTTCTGTCTGAGCGCAGTTTGCTGGATTTGCTACCATTCAAGACAGTAAAAGGGGGAAAATTAGTTGATTCACCTGCAGCTCAGGTTAGATCACACTGTGGATTAGGGGATTTAAAACCTCCCGAGCTCCGGATAATTCTCCCCCGAAGAGCTTTTGTTTCATCTTTTGGCCCCGTTACGACTCCATATTGACTTATGATGTCTTGCGCTGCCCCGCAGGCGGCATGCCTTCCTCTTACCGTCTCATCTTACCGTGTACCCAGTGGAGAATTTAAATATTACATTGAATTGCGCCGCTTCCCTTTTACCGATACCTGCTGCTGCAAGAAGCGTATGAATAATGTAACGACACAAAATGTTTTGAGTGCGTTCTTTAGATATTGTACACCCTTTCTCCTGTCACTCGCTTTTTTTTCTTTTTATCCATGTGCACTCTCTGTTGTTTTTTTTTCCTCAGGAGTGGTGTCTCTCTCTCAGGCTCTGTGCTCCAGTGATGAGTACTCCAACTCCCTCCTGCACCTGGACCTGAGCAAGAACCCCGGGGTCCTCTCAGGGGAGGATGCCTCGGTCAGACAGTACAACCCATCTGGAAACAAACAAAAAAACACACACTGCTCCATTTATACGCCACTATTCCAGGCTAATGCGATGCCTCTCTCTCTGTTTTTTGCAGAACTTGTATCTCTTCTTGTCTCAGCCCAACTGCCTGGTCCACTTGGATCTGTCTGGCACCGACTGCTCCGTCGACTCCGTGAGTATTTAATGGATGATCGAATGTTTATGTGCAACCAAAATGCGTTTCTCTCTGTGCAGATTCTAAGCCCAGATTAACTGTTTCTGTCTCATGCAGCTATTTGGGGCTCTTCTGAGGGGGTGTTGTGCTGATCTTTCCTTTCTGAATCTTTCCAAAAATTCCTTCTCCCACAGGTTAGTCATATCTTTAAGATTACCTAAAAACAATAAGAGGCTGCTCCGAATCCAAATCTGAAAAGATGTCATCCTTATTTCACCTTAGAGGCCTCAGTCTTCCTCATCTCCTTTCATTTCTTCCGCTCTTTCATTATCTTCATCTCTTGCTTAATGGGAAATCAGAAAATGAGCTTTGTGGGAATCACTGGAACATTGTGTTTCTTCACTGTGGGTGTGTCTGCCGCCGTTTAAAGCTCTCAGTGCCGTCTGCATAGATAAGACTCATGAATATTTAAAGCAGAGCTATCTATCATTTGACCCCACTTGCTCCCCCCCGCCCCACTCAAAGCAATATTCGCTCATATTTCTCATTCTGTCAGATCCCCAGCTCGGCGCTGCACTCATATTTACCCAGCATGTCAACAAAGTGACTTCATCCACCGTGTGTGGCCGATCTCATCCCATCTCATCCTCTGTATTGTCTCTCGACCTCTGCGTCGCCTCCTTTTTGATCTAGTTTTTTGTTCTAATCCAATAGGAAAGTGAAGGACACGCTGCCGCTGTTCCGCCAGTTC
Organism: Chromis chromis; assembly: GCA_900302755.1. Lineage (NCBI taxonomy): Eukaryota > Metazoa > Chordata > Actinopteri > Pomacentridae > Chromis > Chromis chromis. The sequence goes on from OMNN01041867.1 coordinate 5,194, forward strand.
TTCAGCTCGGCCTTCAGCCTCACTCATGTCAGCCTGGCCTCTATGAAGCTGCCCCCTGATGTTCTCAGGTACCACATTCTCCCTTTTATCTCAACTCCTCTACAATGAAGGCAGAGTGGAACGTATGGATGTGCTCAGCGGTGCCAGAGAGACTTTCTTCACTCCTTCTATTTCTTTGTCAGTCACTCCTCTTCCTCTTCTCTCCACAGGGCTCTTCTGACAGGGTTAACCTCCAATCCTCATATCAACGACCTTCATCTGGACATCAGCGGCTGCGAGGTAAGAGCTCATCTTCACATCTGCAGTGGATTCCGAAGGCAGGAGGCGTAGCTTGATCTGAAACAGGTGGCAGAGTTGTTGGTGCCGTAGGTCACCTGTGTCTTTGAAGCACTCAGAGTCACTGTAGTGGGATAGAAAATGGTTTGGGTTGCATTTACAGGCGTATAGCAACTTCAGTGAGGAAACATCATTTGTTGCAGAAACATGAGCGTGCTAAATCCAAGTATTTTGGCAGTTAGACTCCAGTTAGAAGCAGCATCACTGGACAGACTCCCAGATGAAGGTGGGAGATGAGGACAGGACCCCCCCGGAGTCGAGACGTTGGTGGTGTTGGAGCAAAGTTAGCAGATGGCTGGTGGAGACTAGCTGAGACTCCCTGGACAACCTGATGAGGTGGAGATGGGGAGGAGGAGGGATGCGAGATCGGCAGTCTGAAAGGGAGAGTAACAGGATTGTAATGAATTTCAAAAACAGGGTCTAGAGGCTGGCAGATCGTGAAAATAGTGTGAAAAAAACAAAAGTGACAAAGGAAATACTGCAGCAGGAACAACTCATATTCACTTAGAGGAGACGGAAGATGCAGGAACACAGATTGAACTGATTTAAAAAAGGTGTTGTGTCAGATGTGCATGAACTGAAAAACCAGTTGAGGTTAAAGGAGTTTCGTTCAGTTTTTCTCCTCATCCAGAATGTGGGAAATTCATGGATGTGTTTTTATGTTTCCACGTGCAGTTTAATCCCCTGAACCCCAAAATCTGCTGACAGGTTTGAAAATCGTGTTATCTTTTGAAAAATCACCAAAATTACACCATTTGTCAGAGCCAGAAAATGTAAAAAGTTTTTTCCAACAGTCCTTGCACTGCTCATCAGTAATTTGCTGTTCAAGTAGAAAACTTGACGAAATCGAATTTTAAATTTGTGATATTACATCAAAATCACTTTATCACCTCCGCCAAGCGGAGGTAATGTTTTTGCCGGCGTTTATCTGTCTGTCTGTCTGTCTGTAATCAAGATGACTTGAGAAGTTATGAACGGATTTTCATGAAGTTTTCAGGAAATGCTGATAATGTCACAAGGAACAGATGATTACATTTTGGTGTCCCCCCGCCACCAAAGTATATTCGTCATTAATTGGACCCGAATATCCATTGCCGCGGCTCAAGTTTTAGCTTTTAGCGCCTCGCATGAGTAAAAATGTGACAGGAGGAAAGAAAAACACCCAGAATTGAGCTCAGCCAGGCTTGATGCTGGCTGGCAGTGATGAAGGCATTACTACATTGACATTAGATTAGATAAGTATATGCACTGTGAAACATGTTGCTCTTGATGACAAACCTACAAAGAACTGACATCTGTTCAGCACCAATCAGCTAAAATAAAAAACAGCTTCGGCCTGACATAGAGGACACTCAGCAGCTAAAGATCGAAATATTTCTCTGAGGAACAACTGAGCTAAAAGGGGAAATGGAAATATTAGACTTGGACTCGCCAGGTGCAACTGTATTTTATATCTGCTGATTGTGTACATACGTAGGTGTCTAGTTTGCCAACAGACTGCTAACTGATGCCTATTGGATTAGCTACAGCACCTATCATAACTACATACATCTAATGCTTGTCTGCCCTGTAATGTTTGATTGAAGTCGCTGTTAATAGGGAAATATTGAAAGGATTTGACAAGCGGGTTATTGATTAGATTATATGAAACTGCTTCCAGTCTGCACCCTCAGTTTTAACAATGGAAACATCTCTGCACCTCTGAGCCAAACAAAGCTTGCTCTGCTTGCAGAGACATAAAAACTGCATCCATAAATTTGCCCTGCTGTGGAAAAATAGAACAATTCCCCAAAGACTGGACCCAAAATGACTCTGATTCATGTCTGTGCACATGTTGGTTTTCAATTCCGTCTGTGTCTCTCCAGCTAAGGTCCGCAGGAGCTGCTGTAATCCAGGAACTCTTCCCCAGAGTCTCTTCCATCGGCACTCTGGATATCTCCGATAACGGTACAGTGGCATGCTGGAACACATCCCACTATGACCTTGACTCCTTGTCCTGGGGTGGTAGACGTTTGAGTGGGCTGCTAATGGATTGTGCCATGTTTAGCTTTATATGTGTGTGTGTGTGTTGTGCTGACAGGTCTGGATGCAGACTTGCTCACAGTGCTGCCAGCTCTCTCCAGACACACCTCCCTCAAACACCTTCATCTGGGCAAGAACTTCAACATCAAAAACAGGTGCTGCCAGGGCTCTCTGTCACGCTTTACTGCGGTTATTTATGGATGTACTGTAAGTTTGTGTGTCTGTGTGTATCTGAACGCGAGCAGCCATGCCCCGCATATGCCAGCTTGAATATACACGTCTGTGATTTTACTTGTGTTTCCGGCTGCTGCTCTTCAGGCAGACGGCCGGTGAGCAGCAGGAAGTGACTTGTGCCAGCTCATCCGGCCTCGTCTCTGTGCTTGTGTCTGCAGGGTTCTGGATGAAGTCATGCAGAAGCTGGTTCAGCTCATACAGGAGGAGGAATGTGTGAGTGATTGAAATATATAATAAATAGTTAATTCACGGTGCTAATTTAGCAGTTTGGTGGCCAACATTGTAAACAATAAAACACAAATCAGCTGTGCGGACATAAAATATCATATTTTGTAGGAGAAATTAATGAACTCATTTAACTTTATGTGCGAATTTAGGATATTAATTCATTAAAAAGATGGATGATGTCCACCCAAGCACATTCTGGGCATTTTTTGCCACTAACACATTTTTATTCACTGTTGGCTCATTTTTCCTTGCAATATAAAGTCCTGCACCTCTATGGAAACAGAACAACCATGGCTAGAAGAAGAGACAGCTCAAAAGTTGATTTTGCGCAGTATGACACAGGTAGATTAGAATTTTATGGATTACTTATTTTATGAAAACTGAAAATAAATGGAATCAACTAATTTAGCAAGTGAACATGGGTGTTACCAGTGCCGGACTGGTTCCACATACAATTGATGTTTTAAATAATTGCATTTTTAATTAGTTTCCATTCTTGCCTCCTATCTGATTTGTGGAACACTGCCTGCAGTTCAACCGAGTATAGCCAAAAAGTCACTGAATTATCATCATATGAGTGTGTGTCGCAGCCAAGTCATTAATGGCATTGCTTTTGTGCCAATAGGCACAGAATTAAAAATTTTTTAACTTGTTGAGTCTTGAGTCTTGTTAGTGCAAATGGTTTATTTTTGGCAATTTTTAAATGAAACATGCAGAAGTATATGTTTTTGATGAAATATTACGTTCTTAAACTTGGTTATGTTTTTGACGTAGCGGAGAATCTGTCAATTCTTTCTGTTTTTACAGTTTCTGGCTGCTGTAAATGGTGTAATTTTAGTGGCTTTTTAAAAAGTCAACATGCTTTTTCCATGCTGACGGGTTTTAGGGTTCCGAGGTTTAAGGTATCATCATAGTTGCTACTGTTAAAATACAACAAAGCTTCCAGGACTCACTATTTTTGCCTTATATATCACTGCAGACGTATCACTGTATCATCAATTATTACTGTTCCCCTGTTAACACTGTGTGCACGGCGTCGATATCCCTACACACACATATTGTAAATAATTCATGCAGACAGCATGTAAAAGTCACGCCGGCGATCTGTCACATCACTATGCAGTAAATTACCACTGCACTTTATCTTCTTCTCCTTCCCCCTTCACAGTCTTACCAGTTTTTCCTCATTTATTTCCAAATGCCCTCCAACACACATTCACATATATATACCGATCAAGCACAACATTATGACCACCTGCCTAATATTGTGTTGGTCCCACTTATGTGGTCAAAAATGCTCTGAACCATTGGGCATGGACAAGAGGACCTCTCAGGTGTCCTATGGGGTCTGGCACCAGGACGTTGGCAGTGGATCCTTTGAGTGCTCTGGGTTGTGCAGTGGGGCCTCTGTCAATCAAACTTGTTCCACTGCATCCTGTTGATGCTTGATCAGAATGGGGTCCAGGAAGTTTGGAGGTCAAATCAACATCTTGGGCCATTGTCATGTCCCTCATGTTCCTGATTGTTTGATGTTTTGCCATGTGGTGGGGTGTATTTTCCTGCGGGGGTAGGCCAGTGACATTTGGGATTGCCATTTGCATGAGGGAGTGTGCTTGTTCTGGGACAATGTTTATCTGGGTGTCTAAGTCTCATCAACACAGATGTTAAAATCCAAGGTTTTCCAGCAGAACACCACATAGTACCAATATGATCAATGTTATTCACTTCACCTGTCAGTTGTGTGTTGGTTTTGTCTGGCTTTACTGTCTGGCTCCCTGTTGCTATGTTGCCCTCGAGGTTTCCTGCTGTTGCTTTGTGTGTCAGAACACTTTGTAAACTCTTGTTTTTTAAAGGGGCCATGTAAATAAAGGTAATATAATTATTGCAAATGCACTTATAACTGTCTGTTGGTCTGATTCAGTGTTCCAACACAGTGATATCGAGATAATAAACCAGTTTAACCGACCCAAAACAAATACTTAACACTTTCATTTTTTATGGCTGCTGACACGAACTGACGCGTGACGTCAAGGCTACAGCTGTAATTGCGCTGCGCATGCGCCGTGGCACAGAGGCTGGACGCCGTCTGCTTTGTTGGGACCATCGATGCTGTGACTTTCGGCGAGTCGGCTGCTAATTTCCAAAACATTACGGGGGATATTCTCACTCTTTGGTGGTCATTAGACGCCGTCGACGTCTTTTGAGTTCGCAGTTCGCTCTTGTTTCGCTGTTTGGACGCTTCAGACGACACAAGTCCGGAGCTGCTGTATATAAACAAAACGCAGCGAGCTGCTTTTTAAGGTGGCACGTCGAGGGGGGAGCAGCTGCAACAACAACAACACTCCGGTACGTTAAGTTAGCTAACTTAGTGTTAGCCGAACTGTCAGACATGGAAGTTGTCGTACGACTTTGTTAGGAGTCAAACTCCAAAACGTTGTCGAACATGAGAGAGGAGGACAGTTTGTTGTCAGGAAGGCAGCCCATGGCAAGTGAAAGACGGGGTGAACATCCCTGCAGCTGCCAGTACTTGACGGAGGAGAGAGGACTTGCTAACCAGAAGGGCGACCTGAGGCCTCCTGGTCGTGTGTCCAGGTCTTAGTGGGATAAAATCGGACGTTTGGCTCAGCATGGAGACGGTGGGCAAATTTGAGTTCAGTCGGAAGGACCTGATAGGACATGGCGCATTTGCTGTCGTCTTCAAAGGCAGACACAGAGAGGTGAGTTTAATCCCTAAATACTACTCACACTTCCTTTTATATGCACTGTTTTAATCACAGGTTATTTAAAACCCAATTTAAATGATTGTTTGTATTGGAATCGACTTTTATTAACCATTGGTGTATTTGTTGTCATTGTACGGCCTTAAGAGGCCTGGGAGCACAGACAGGATGTTCCTTGAAATAGCAGATAGATAATATATAAAACGCTAAATACTTTCTGAATTCATGCAACACATTTCCCAAATGCACGGATTATCACTGGGAGACTGTGTGTATTTTTTAGGCAGGCAGACGGTGCAGATGTTGCACGTCTGCGTCGTGAATTTAAATATAGGCCAGCAGACACGTAGTGTTTCCATTAGAAAGCTGCACACAGAGGCCGTTCAGAGACATGTTGAAACATGTACTTATACCCGGAATGAAAGCATATAAAATATAAAGGCGTGAAGGTAGTTTGATTACAGACATGTCAGAGTGATTTTCTGTCATCTCCTGAGATATAAAAACCAGCCACGCAGGGGAAATGTAGGCCTATAGCATCTGTGTTGCTTCATTAGTAAAATGGCACACAGATACATTTCATCCACATGAGAGGATAATATAGCAATACACAGCTAAAGCAGTTAGCGGTAAGATCAGGAAATACACTGACAAGGGCACTGCTTATATTACAGGAAATATGTTGTATTGTCGTAAAAAAAAACTACCAGTAACCAGACTTTCTCTCTGATTTCCATCTCAGCAGGAAATTTGCTTTAATCTGTACCAAATTTCACTAACATATAGGTCAACACGACAAATGTCTGCTGCCAGCACATTAAAAACAACAGATGCTGACCTAAAGTGCTTTCTAACCCCTTCACTACTATAAACTACACAAATTTGCATGACTAATTTAAATATCAAGGTTAAGACCCTTCAGTATTAGCCTACATATTATACAGCTAAGGCTCTATAATATTATAAAGGGGGAATCCAATGAATCCAAACATTTCTGTTTGAGTAAACACTCTTTTGAGCAACAGTGGAGAGGAAAAACTCGCTTTACCAGGAAGAGACTTCCAGCAGAACCAGGCTCAGGAGGGCGGCCATATGTCTGGGGTGAGGGTGAAGGGGGAGGAAACAAACAAGAGGACAACAAACACGGGGGAGGGTGGTGGAGCAATTAACTGCAGATCAGAAACATGTAGCTGCACGGTCAAAGAGCTGCAGGAAGATACACGGAGAGGAGATAGAGAGGACAAAGCACAAACTACAGGAGAGAGAAGGCACAAAGTTAATTACATACGATTTTGGCATGAAAGGAATGAAAAGTATGACAAAAAGCTCAAGCATAAACACATTATGTGACACATGTAAATACAAGAGAGGGTGCCTCCACCTTCAGCACCCTCTATACCAGGGGTGGGCAATCCTGGTCCTTGAGGGCCACTATCCTGCATGTTTTAAATGTTTCCCTCTTCCAACACACCTGATTCAAATGATCAGGATCGTTATCAGACTTCTGCAGAGCTTGATGATGAGCTGATCACTTGAATCAGGTGTGATGGAAGAGGG
>OMNN01041871.1:14893-26345 GCA_900302755.1 Chromis chromis
GAGAAGGTGCAAACTATGAAGGCAGTCCAGATGAACAGGCTATATGAGCTGAATGAATTACAGGAAGAGTCACAAACAGCAGAGTTTTCTTACCATAAATCAGTAGTTGAAAAATGTGTTTATAAGAGTTACTTCAATTAGAATCAGTAACTTCCCTATTACTTTTAGGAAACTACACATATTCACATTTATGCTTAGAAACAGATGAGAAAATCAGTGTCAGTGTCATGTCTGTGTGTTGAGCATGAAACAGGAGCCAGGAGATTGTTAACAGGAATTAGCTGCTTCTTCCTGCTTCCAGTGTTTCTGCTGCTAAGCTAATTATTCACTTGTCTACCTCTGGACAGGAATGCGAGCAGCAAATTTCCTGACATGTATTTTAAATGTATAATATTACATTAAATTTCAATATATAGATATGTTGTACAAAAGAGCAGTCACCACAAATGTAGTTCCTTTCACCTCCATTATATTAGAGTGAACATAGATACTTTATGTCAAACATGGATGAACAACTATAAGAAAGCCTAAGTGCTTCAGTAGAAGGCACATGGACTTCTCTTTTTGGTTCTTCTCATCCTGGAAGCTTCTTTAGTTCTAACTGCCATGTGGGAAGTCCCAGGTATTTATTCTCACCCCTAAAACACAAGGACTCGCGTGCCTCAAGGTGTTAATGGTTATGAATCTGTCTCAGGACTGTGTTATAAGTGTCTGATAAGTGGTGTCTTAGACCCCCTGCTCTGTTTAGAGATGACTGCTTTAGTTGGACACAAATGTTTCTTTAACTCCTCTCTCAGACCATCTGTCTTCTCTGTCCAGAATATGAACACTGCTATCTTTAAAGGAGTGGTTCTAATCCTTTAGATGCAGGTGGACTGCTGAGTCTTGTTCTGAGGAGCTGACTCCCCTGTGCTGTGGCAGGCTCTTATGGACCAGATGTTTAATCTCTCCTCTCCTACATATAGGCACCTCCCCAGGCAGTTTCACCTCCATTCACACCTCCAGGCATGCAGTTCTGGGTAGTTAATGGGCTATGAGTTATGTGATTTAGGGTTAGAGAATGTGAGGTGTGAGAATAAATACCTATGACACCCCCACCAGTCTGAGAAAGCCTCTTGGATGAGAGGTGAGGCTTGTTCATGAACAAAGTATGACCTGCATGGCTGAGGATCTACACAGAAGTAAATGAGAAAATATGTTAATTGTTTTTTTCTGACTATATTTTTATTTCACCTATTTTTAACATAGAAACGTCTCACACAGATTAAAAATATCTTTTACAAGAGCATCCTGGTCAAGACAGACATCATATTTGAACACTGCAGCTCTTTGTACAAATACACTCCATAGTAGCACCTAGTGAAGTTTATTTTATCTACCGACCCAGTTTAGGATTTCACTGACGTTTTCAAGACAAAAAGCTGATTTTGAATTCAATTCAGAGCCTTCTTTCTCCCAGTGCAGCTACTGTCTAAGCACCTATGACGTTTTCCTTCTTATCTTTCTAATACGTGTCTGCTGATAAAAATCGAGGCTCACTTTACTTAAACCACCTTCCTCTAAAATATTCTCTCTTCTATTACAAATCAGCAGGATAAAGATTACGCCAAGGGTGCTGCTTGTTAACTGAAAGGTCTGATAAGGTGAAGTTTCCTTCTGTAACTGGGAGTTTAATATGCTCTTCTGTGTGAGAGATTAACAGTTGGTCAATGGGTGTCGACCTCAAGCTGCAGGTCAGATGTATACTTGATCTAACAAAATGTCATATCCTGCCTGATAGTCTCCCTGCACATGTTCTCTTCATCCCTCCATCTCTTCTACCTCATTTGTCCTCTTAAGATTTCTGTATTTCTATTCCATCTTGCTCCACCCATTTTTATTATCTGACACGCCCACTGTAGATGCGTGTTGATTATTATTCACGACCCCCACCTCAGATCTCTCTGTCTTTCTCTGTATTGCTCACTTAACCCAACAGTATTTTTAATATTGGCCCAAAAGCTAAGTGATGATTAAAAAGGTCACCATGCACTGTGATGGCAATATATTTAACACCCTTCAGACGACACTGCACACACACACACACCCACGCATGATGATAAATTAAAGGGAGTGGGCTGAGATTGAGAAACCCTTTTGCCCATAAACCCATAATGAAATACAAAGGCAAGAGGTCAGGTCTCGCTCTACCCTGCTCACTGTTATAAATAACGTTTCAGTGGCAAGTGTCTTTGTGGAATACATAAAAGATTAAAGCAGGCATTCAGACTTTGACACCGAAGCAAAGACTGCGATCCGCAATGAAGCTTTGCAGCAATACTAGCAGCGGCGTGAGACTGGCACTGTGGTGCTTTGGGCAAAATGCTTAAACTCCTTACACTGATGTTTAGAATGTGTAAAGTTGACCATTTTCACCATTTTAGTTAAGTGTCTCAGCATGCTAACATTAGCTAATTAGCATTAAAGACCCCCCTCTGGTGAAAATCAAGCTTTTGACCTTGTTAACATGTCCATATGGTGTTTTTTTTATATCCTGGAAGACACATCAGGAGTGAAATAAGCAGTCAACACCATGGCTGAGTATTTCCATCTTGAATCTGCAGTGTGCCCATAAGAGTCTCAAAAACAGGGATTCAGACTGCTGGGGTTTCACACTTAACAAACCTAAAGGCCTATACATGCTTCCCATATGTCTACAAGGGTCTGCAAAGGTACACAATGTAAATTTCATTCTCCAAACAAGTCCCTCAGGGTCCTTGAGGGTTCTTGTGGACACCTCTGAAGCTCAAAATGTGTAACCACACGGACTGTCTGCACTGCTAGCACGCTCAATGCAGATGCCCCAGGAAAACAAATGGTGCTGGAAACTAATGTTGTATGAGGAGATTCTACATCATCACACCTAATTCATTATTAAATGAGTTGTAGCTGAGGTAGTCGCTGGAGGACTTTTGGTGGAACTTTGTACAAGATTTCCATCGATGGTGCCCAAATACAGTAGAAAGTTCTAACTTCTCCAGAAGTCCTGTGCTATATTCGCCCACTGTGCTCGACACACCCGAGGAATAATCACTGATACTTTGCTACAGTCCCAACTGTTACACCCTCCAGCTCCGTGTAGTGGCAGCCAGTTCTCTCCCTTTCCCTTCTTTCCTTTCTCCTCAGGTGGGCTGAATGAGGTGTGCGGGCAGGTGCAGGTTATTGGATAGTCACCTGAGTGAACACACCAGCGGCGGGGAGTGGTCATTCCTGCAACTCATCAGTCTCCCCATATAAACCTGGCTCAGACAACTACATGATGCTGGACTGTTGAATAACCCAGTTAGTCAGCTCAGGTCAGTGTTCTGCGTCTAGTGTCTCTGTTTCCATGCTTCACACTAACTCGTGTTTCTCTACCTCTCCAGTCCGTGACCACCTCTGCCAAGATCCTGTCTGCTTGCCTCATCTACCGGACGCTGAGCTTCAGCTCTTCCTTGTCATTCCAACCTGGTTCTGTCTGAATTCCACCACAGAAACCCTCACGGCCTTGCACCTGCCCGGACGCCATTCTTGCCACGCTACGCACTTCCTCCGCCTGCCAAACCCTCACCCTCTCTTGCCCTGGCTACCAGCTAAGTTACCCCCTCGCTCTCGTGGGTTCAAGATTAGTGTTGTGTGAGCATCTTGCGACTGTGTGCTTTATCAGCTCTGTACAGTCCACCAGTTCGGCAATAGTCTGCAAAGTCCAGCACTCGTTTTCTGAGCTTGGTCATACCAAGTTCTGGTTAGTTTCCTGCACCAGCTAAACCTAGATCTCACTTCGTACCTCCAACCTTTGTTGGCTCTCTTGGGAGCGTTTGATTCATTTCACCATTCTGTGTATTACTTCAGTTTACATATCACTTCCTGTTTAATGTTGTAAATTTAAATCACTGTAAATAAATCTATATAACACCATGTCTGATGTGCTTTGTCATTCTGCGCTTGAGCACCAGCTCCGTGACACCATCTGTAAGTAGCTGCTTTATATCTGACCTGATGACGGTGGTAGATGTAAAAATCATCAATAAGTTATTGTGACTGTCTGAAACCAATTTCATAAGAATCCACTTTATAAGCTCCACCACAGAAAAGTCAGAATCTCCCACATCATTGAAATTCATCCTTTGAGGACCACAAACACTTGTAAAAGATTTCATGGCAATTCATCCTGTGGCTTCTGAGAGTTTTCAGTGTGGAACAAAGTGGTGGAACAACAGTCAGACTGCCACTGCCAAGCATAGGGCCACATCTGCAACAAGATAGTCTGATCAGCATCTCACACAGCTTTCTCCTCCACTACCACCATCTACATGTTACTGTTTTTAAATTCCACATCTCTATAGGAAGCAACAACTCCCAAGCATCAACCTATTATACTAAATTAGAAGTTTTGCCAAAGGTTTGGATCATGCAGCTCTGCAAGGTTTGTGTCAATGAAGTATCCATGATTGGCCTGAATGGTCAGGCTATGCAAGACTACTACCATGAGTAAAACAAATCATTTTCCTCTCCACATATTTTCAGTCTAACAAACTTCTCTCTCACCTTGCTGCTTCCTTATTTAATGTGTTAGCTCAGCATACTTCTTCTTTGCATTTGTTTTGTTTCATGACCTTTATTGCCATATGTACACGCACACGCAGTTCGGGTACAGAGGAAAATGTACATAATGTACATGAACTATTTGTGCTGAAATGCTTCTTCATTCTCAAGTGCTTGCTTATTGTAACTTCAGTCTAACTTTTGTTAAACTGAAATATGCAGTAATCTGCTGTTACTGTAACTAAGATAAGCCTTACTAGATGTTATCACAGTTCATTTAAAAAGATAACAGATTACAGTGGGTTGTTGTGGTCAGAATAGCAGACAAAATAATGGTTGGGAGGACGAAGACATTGGAGCAGCATGTGATTTTTATCTTTGAGTGTGTGAAATGCGAAGCAGAGCAGGATCAAAACAAATGATCTCACTGGCTGTTTATCAGACACTGACAGTTGAAGTGACTCTTCCAGTTACTGGAGCTGTCCAGTGATAAAAAATGTCTAAACTGGTAGCAGCAACTGTACTGGGTGTACATTCTCGACAATCAGTGCAAGTTATGACTAACCTTTCTGTGTGTGTGTGTGTGTGTGTATGTGTGTGTACTGAAGCTGCGATGACATCAGAAATACAGGAAGTGGTAGGGCTATCTGGTAAAGCTGGTTTCCTGTTGTGGTTTCTCACTTCTGCTGTTAATGTCAAATGAGTTCAAGATTTCACACGCCTTCTCACCAGTAGTGGAAATAGAATCTGGAGCCATTTTTAGCTATACTTTAACTAGTAGAGGGTAAAGAGGGTAAACACACTGTTAAACATTATAAAGGAAATTAGTTAAATCAACTTACTTTTTCTAATTTACTCTATGTAAGTACATGCGTTTTGCTAATTTCTATTTAATTGAACTTGAAACGTGGATTTTTTTCACTTTGGAACTTGAGCTTGTATAACTTGAAGCATTTTGAGTTAATATAATGAGTTGAATGAATGAACAGCTGAGAGTTCACTCAACTAAATGAAGTTCATAAGAAGCAAAACTAGCATAGTCAGCCTGCCTGGGTGAATAAAAATCTGTGCTCTTCAATGCAACCGAGAAGCTGTGACTGACTCAGCTGTGACCAAAAGTGAGGAGCCAAAGACTCAGAGAATTTTCTGCCAAACTGCAATGTTCTTTTACACAGAGCAGAGAGGAGATAACAACAGAGACTGAAAGGCAAAATAAACATTCTTGGTTAATAAAATGAAAGCAGCATGGCTCAAATGCAGTATACAGGGCAGCAAGTTGTTGGAAGATACATTGAGCATGGTGAAATATCTTTCTAGAGTTAAATCTTAGTTTGTAGAGTTTGTAAAAGTAGTAAAATATTTATTGCATGTTGAACCACCTTTTTTCTAGTATTGGTATCAGCTGTGGGCACTGGGGAAATGTTTGTCGGTCTACTTCTCGCAATGGTTGTGCTGTTTCCATAGAGGTGCAGGACTTTATATTGCAGTGAAAAATGAGCTGACAGTAAATAAAATGTAACTGGAGCAAAAGACTAACTATAGCTGTCAGATGATGCCTTTAAAGGTACGTTTACACAGATACATTTCCCCCCTGTAGTGGTGCAAAAGAGAGTAGTAGTAGAGACTTGTACTTAAGTACAATACTTGAGTAAATGTACGTACTTATTACTGCATGTCATAAACTGGCTCCTTAGTTTTAAGAAATTCAATACTACAACAAACATCAGTAGTATGAGATAACTCTTAAGCTAAACTTCAATTATTCTAGGTTGTTTGTTGTTTACCTTTTGCTTCAGTCCTCTGTGTACTGTTAGATCAGCTGCTCTGATAAAAGTCTATTCTCATTCATTACTCACACATGATGTCAACACAGCACTCATCCATTACAGACCAACACCCACAAATTCAGGCACAGTGACTAACGTGCTTATAAGAAGCCGGGGCTACTGTTCCACACCGTGTCTGGGAGAGTCGGTGGGAGGCTCACATGACTAACCACTGCTGTATCCCAGCTATTTTAGTAGATGTGATCACCACCATGTTCCTGACATTTCACATGTATCTGCCTGATATTTGGTGACCTTTTAGAGTCACTGACAACTGTGTGTGTTAATAAGAGCTGGTGTTTACATAGATGGAGCGCACTGCCATACACATGGCATTACTCCTCCAACACACAAACACACACACACACAGAGAGAGAGAGAGAGAGAGAGAGAGAGAGAGAGAGAGAGAGAGAGAGAGAGAGAGTGAGATGTCAATGTTTTATACATTACATTGGAGATTACCCCCTTTACACTCCACAGCATAAGTGTTCAATGAAGGATTATTAGAGATATTGATGTGTGCTCACGTACAAAGTCCATAATGGGAATAGAGATGCAAACATGTGGGAGGTTTGTACAAATAAACCAGGTCAATGCAAAAAATATATAAAATGAATAAAATAGGGGTTACTCCATCTCAAATCATCAGGGAGCTTCTTATATCTTCTTATAGAACTTTTATATCATAAACTATGGATATGTGGTATCTGATGGATAGGCTATTAAAGACATAAGCATGGACTTTTTACTGTTACTTCTCATTAAGCCTTTGATTTGGAATCTGCAATGTTGTATGATAATAGGTGAGGTGAAATATGAAAAATAATTGAAGCCCTTATGACAAGTCCCATCTTTGAGCACTCTTAAACAAAATATATTTCTGAACCATAGTTGCATGTCACAATAATACAAAACAAAGCATATAAACTTACTTTTTAAAATAAAATACTTGATTACAAAAATGAGAAAGTAAAGTCATTTTCATTGAACTTTCATTGAACTGATTGAGCAGGTCTAACTAAGAAAATAACTAATAAATTGGGCATATTTATCATTTTCTGACCCCAATTTGTAGGCTGGAAAAACGGACTGAACTGTTACTTTACCTTTTGTACTTATTGAATGCATATACTTATTGGAAAAGAGGCTTGAAGGTGAACTGCTCATAGTCCAGCTTGTGACATTGGTCTTGAAGGCCAAGTTTATTACCTCCTACCTACCTAAAAGTTATGCATGGATTTTGATGACATTTTCAGGAAATGTCGATAATGAGACGAGGAACAGTGATTACATTTTGGTGGTTTTACCATTTACAAAGACATAGAGCAGAGTAACTAATAGGCTACTAAAAGATGCAAACTATAGCCAAATGATGAGCTACATACTCACCGATAACAGATTTTTAGATATAATGACCGCCACGTTATAGATGATGAGACAGTCCCACAGGATGAGGCGGGTCCTTGATGATTTGACCAATAGCTGGGTTCCAAACAACAGAAAGAAGAAGCAAGCAAGCAAGTAGCCCAGTCCAAACACAGAGATCCTAGTGGCTCCTGTGATGAACACCACTGACAACACAAACCAAAAGAACTGGCGAAACACCAAGACTTTAGCCATGTCCAGGTAATTCCTGGAAGAGGAAGAGACAACAAAATGTATCAATGCAATATACAATACAACACATTTTATATCCAAACATTTAAGAAAAACAGAGAAGCTTCTTGAGAAGAGAGAAAGTGATTGAGAGAATGACGGCGGGAGGGAAAGACAAACTGTGATTAAAAGTGCAGGTTCAACTGATTTTGTGTTTAAACCTGAACATAACAGAACAACTAAAGATACAATGTCGCTGCAAACAGTGATGAAGGAGCTATGCAGTTCAGCAGAGCACAGCCATGATGGAATCTGAATCTGATCAAATTAAAAGCATGGCAAAATGACATGACCAAAAGAGTGATATATGAGGTCATGTCTTGTTGTGTGTGAGCCTGCTTATGATGAGATGTTACATGTCAAGTTCAGGACCTGCAAGTTCAAACGGTTGTAGATAAGCAGATATAATGGCTCATTACCAAATGTAAACTAAGATAAAGTCACAATTTGTCATGTCTTATATTTGGGATCTCCCAGAGTATCACCTGACCTAAACATCACTATTGTCTAGGGAAACCCATCAACACTCATGAGCTGAAAGTTTACTTTGCTCACTGCAGTGGACCCCACAAGTTAAATAACGCAAAGGCATCCCAAGTCTAGAAAACTAAGTTTAGAAAGTTTAAAACATCAAAGAATTTCTGAGATGTGTCCTCACTTCCTGTACAATTCCATAACTGACCATTTAAAAAAAAAATCTGTAAGGTTCTGTTCGGCTTTGGCTGCCGATCTGTTACTAATTTTGGTTAAGGTTGTAGACTGCAGTCCCAGTTGACCCTTATTTTAGTGAGGATTTACTGGAAACCATCTATTTGTTCAATATTTTTGTCCAAGCCAATGTACACCTTTTATTAAGCAGTTTTCAGGAACATGGCTCCTGCTGTCTCTTTCCCCTTAAATCAGCAGTGTCTGTCAATGGATGTATGAGTTATACAGTCACAAATATGAAAGTAATTTCAGTTTAAAGCTTAGCAGGTTATCACTTTTTTGTTTATAATTAATATATATATATTTAGTCCTTTTTATAGAAACAAAAGGTATTTTATGGTTACATGTGTGTGTGTTACATGAGCAGGGTTAAAATGAACATGGGCACAGCAGACAAAAAACTGAGAGACACTGTATTTACCTGCAGTTGATGAAGTTAGGTGCAGGGTTAAACAGTCGACCTTCCATTGGGTCAGGCTGGTCTGTGTTCTCTCCCGCTAGAACCATCCACTCCTCTGTATGCTCACACTCAAACACCTTCCACTGTTGGGACGCACACATGAGCAGCACAAAGTCCGCTGTGGGCATACATAACAATACAACACACCAACGTGTCATCATCATTATCTTTATCATCATCATCATCATCGTCATCATCGTTATGATCATAGGTGGTTTCTGCCTCACAGCATAAGAAAAGATAAAAGTGATCAAATGTCAGAAGTTGTGGACACTCAAACAACGACTGGACAGTGTCACACCATCTGCCTCACTGGTCATATTGGTTCATAGTAGGGCAGCATAGCTAACCTATTGTTTATCTGTGACATAGGTGCCAAATTAGGTATATATTTAGCCGCATATATTTAGAAGACACCTGGATATTGGGCCATTGCAGTGCATTTTTAAAGATGGATGCCAGCAATAAGGCAAGGTAATAATAAATGAAAGAAAAAGAAAAGAAAATGAAACCATAGCAGTAGCCTGTACAGTAATGTGTATAGGCCATGTAACAAAGTTAAGCAAATGTACTGAAGCCATTAACTATGCTACATAGCGTGTAACCAATGTAATTGCTGTATTTGACCCATTCTGTTGATCATGTTAATTTTTTTATTAGACAATTTGCTATCGACCACGGTAAGGCAGTTTAATATTTGAGTATATGATCTTAAGGTGCTGCCACATTCTCCTTCACAGAAGCAGAGCCCTGCGTACTGAAGTACAGCCTTCAGAAAAACCACAGAGTGAGTTAAGACATACCCTCTCACAAAGTCAACCACGAGTTAGAAAGCAACATTTTCTAGATTACCAGGTTGGCGATTCCCACCCAGTCTAAAAGTGAGCAGAGACTTTACATGCACTTATTCACAAGGCCACTAGAGGTTGCTTTGCCTTAACACCTAACTATCAGTTGCTATGAGCTGATGGCAAAACAACCTATGGGGCCAACATCACCAGTACAGTGACTCCAGGATACAATCTACTTTATGCAGCAATAATGTGTGAATGCAACGTTTATCCAGTGTTACATGCAACAATAATGTCAGAAATGTAAAGGAATCTAAACTATTCAAAACACATTACTCAGTTATGTACAACTGTGTTTCCATAAAATATGCCACACTGTGTAAAATCTAAATAAAAACAGAATGCAATGATTTGTAAGTCATTCAAACCCTATAGTCAGCGGAAAAGAGTACAAAAACAACATATTAACATGTTGAAACAGAGAACGGTATTGCTTTTTAATACAGGGTTAGGCTCATTTTGAATTTGATGCCAGCAACACAAAAAAGTTGAGACAAGGGAAAGAAAAACCTGGAGAGGTTGTGTGATGCTACTTCTATACTGTAGTGGAGATGATACAACTCCCACATTCCTTACAGTTTTAAGAAACATGTGAGTGATTATTTTATTCTCAGGGTTGCTAGGATCTATTTAGATTACGTCTATAATTGCATATACGTCTGATGAGGTAGAAAAAGTTTGACCAACCCTCTGACAGTCATTTTGAAAACTGGTTGCCAAGGCCACCAGGGAGCCAAGTGTGATGAATATCAAGTTTTGCTCCTAGTACATCAACACATGTACCAAGTTTTGTGCTTTTCTCAAAAATGAACAGTATTACAGACACTTTTTCTTGACTTTTTGCTCTACTTTTTCTTTGTTTGCTGCTAAACTAGGGTTAATAAAACTCAGTATTTCCTACGGACGTATTAAATATTTAACAAACACTCCGGGGCATCCAGCCACTGGAACGCCATAAACATGAAACTGCACGTGATGTGTTACTGAGGTTTGATTCAAAGTACCTCAACATTCTTCAAGAAATGAACCTATATTTTTCTATAATTTTTTTTTCTTATTCTCTTATTTTATTTTTCCTTTGTATCCTGTCTATCTGTTTCTCCTTTTATTTTCATAAAAAAGACTGTTCATTCGTCTACACTGCATCTGTGACATTTGAAAAATAGTTGTAAATATATTATGTTAAAACAAATAAAAATTTGAATGACAAAAAAAAACATTCATCAAGAAATGGCAAAATACTAATATTACATTGAATTTCAGTAGTTCTACTGAGGGCAAACATTATAAAAATCAGAAGACAGTGGCAGTGTATGACAACACTATTGTATTTACACAATTAGTTCTATGAAAATGTGCAGACAACAGTAGTTTTTTTTTTGTGGGAG
>OMNN01041872.1:0-31407 GCA_900302755.1 Chromis chromis
GGATGCAGTGGAACAAGTTTGATTGATAGAGGCCCCACTGCACAAGCCAGAGTACCCAAAGGATCCACTGCCAACGTCCTGGTGCCAGACCCCATAGGACACCCTGAGAGGTCCTCTTGTCCATGCCCAATGGTTCAGAGCATTTTTGACCACATAAGGGGGACCAACATAACATTAGGCAGGTGGTCATAATGTTATGCCTGATCGGCGTATGTCTCCAAACGTTTTCATACTGAAGTTTTGTGTGATTTTTGTCATTTACTCCATGAATTTATATGCACTATAGCATGTTATCAACTTTAAGTCTTCTTTTTCTTCTAGTTTGTGATTTATCCTCTTTATTATTCTCTGTAGCTCTTTTTAGGTATTTCTCTGTGGTTGAGAATAAGTCAGCTGTTGAACAGCTTAAAATGTTTTGGCTAAATTTAACTGATAGAAATTACATTTTTTACTTTTTCTCCAGGTTAGAAAAGAAGACAATTTTTATGCTGCATCTATTTTTTCTTAGTGTGTTAATTTGAAGATTCAATGAAGTGGAGGTGTAGCAGCTCTGTGTTCGATTAAAATGCCTGGGGGGCGTGTTCTGGGTGCGACAGCGCCCCCTGCGGTGTTTACCGCAACGCTCGGGTCAGATGATCGGAGCTACATTGTAAATAGACAGCAGCGGTTCACCGTGGTCATGCCTTCGTAGCCGCTTTAAATCTCCTCCAGCAGAGCAGATCTTTCCACTCGGACTCTCTTCAGTCTCCAGATATCGTTCCTCTGGCTGTTTCTCGGTGGTTTCTCGGTGTCAAAGTGTTGGTAAAGTATGTACCGGTCTCTGTACGCCTTCCGATCCGCGGAGCCCAACTCGCTGCACTTCGCGGCCGGAGAAAGCTTCTTAATCCTGGAGAGGAGCAACAAACACTGGTGGCTGGGGTCCCGCTGCAGCTCGGGGGAAACCGGCTACGTTCCCGCCTCGTACATCGAGAAAATCCAGGTAAACACCACTTTTCTGATGATCCTTCCTTTGGTGTCGGAGAACAGTAGCGGTGGCTGCACCCAGGGGTGAAGTGAAGCCCAGTGAATGCGTAGTAAAAGGAGGGTTGAATTGATGGGATCGAGAGAGACAGATCCAGTGTGATACAACGCTGCACAGCAGGCCGTGTAGAAGCTGCTTATTGCTCGCATAGGAGCCCATGAATTATTGGAAAGGTTGCATTATGTGGCCTTTTCTCTGCACTGCAGCTGCTGACTGCGACAGAGAGGAGATACGGGATGGGACAGGAGAGGATGGGATGTGACAGGATGAGGAGGAACAAACAGAATATGATATGAGACAGGGAACATCCAAGGACGAGAGCAGCAACACACAGAGCCACTGTTTCTGCTCAGATCATCACAACATGTGACTCTGTATCTATTACATTATACAGAAACAGTCTAATTCAGCCTTTCCCCTCAGTCACACCCACATGGGCTCAGTGGTGAGGAGACTCCTCTTTCCAAGGAGCTGGTGAACTAGTCAGAGCATGCATGTTGTAATGTGTATCACATACTCTCACACTGACAGCAGAGGAATGCTCCCTCCTGGAGTTAATGCCATTGGCTGTGGAGATTTAATGAGCCTGAATGTGAGGCCTCACTGAGCACGTGTGACTCCGCTTAAAAGGCTGTTTTTGTTAGATAACCGCCCCAGTTTGTTTCCGCCTGAAGTCACCCCCGTGTCCCCAAGCCAGAATTCTGTCCTGCTTTGTTTAAAGTTTAATAATTTTCTTTTGCATGCTGCCATGATCATGAATATTTAATGTGATCATCTCCTCCTTGCCTGTTTTTGTTCTTTTTCTCTCTGTGTTTGTCTTTTAGGCTCCAGAGCAGGACGAGGTGCTGCAGTCTATTGACAGAGCAATCGAGGGAATCCACAATGTGGCCTTAAAAAATGGAGGCAAATACAATCTTGAGCAGAGAGATGTTCTCCAGTGAGTGTGCGCTGCAAACATAATACAGTAATAACATAACTCTGACATGTGTCCTGTGTGTGAATCATTACTGTCCTCTGTCACAGAAAGCTGATCCATCACAGGAAGGAAACTCTTGCTCGGCGAAGCTCCTCTTCCTCCGGTCACAAACAAGGCCTCCCGACTTCCAGCAGCGAAATATCTCTCAGTCAAACCCCTCCTCCGCCCAATGGCCTTAATCGAGAGTACGGACGACAGGGAGGCGTGCCGTTATCAGGAAGCATGGACAGTATGCAGGGAGAGCAGGGATTTTACCAGGTGACGCACACAGAAACACACACTGTCCAACCAAACTGCTCCAACGTTTGTGCATGTGTATTCACTCCTTGTCTACTTCAAGTTTTCATAAAGTTCAGTTCAGTACAACAGTTACCCTGAAGCAAAATGTGAGGTGAACTTAGACGCCCTGCCATCGACACCACCTGTCTGATTCCAAGTGTGTGTTTGTCTTGATTTTTGCACTGTGCTGTTCAACACCATTGGTTAATGTGAGCTGTAGGTGCAGTTATCTTTCATATAGCTGGTGAGGAATTGTTGAAGTTTGGTTTTTCAGTAAGTGTGGTCCAGGTTGCATTGTTAACTACGCCCCAAAGCTATGGAACGCAATACCTCTAGACATCAGGGAAGACAACTCACTAGATCTTTTTAAAAGAAAGTTTAAAACTTATCTTTTTACATTAGCCTTTAAACTTACTTAGATATACAGACTTAGGGGCAGAAGCTGAGGAGGATAGTGAGGGAAATGTCAGACGAGGCAGTTAAATCTAGTCAGTGGGTTAGGGTGAGTTAGGCCTCCACCTTCAGCACCCTCTATACTTTCTTCCCCCTACCCAAACCAGGGTCTGTATCCCATCCCTACTTTCATCTTAAACTCTTCTACGTCTACCCCCTACCCGAACCAGGGTTTGTATCCACACCCCACTTACCTTGGTGCAGTTGGTAAGAGGCAGAGGTAGGTGATGGTAGTGCTGTTTGTGGTAGTGTAGGCAAGACATAAAAGTCTTTCTTGTTAATGTTTTAAGTGTTACCTTGTAATATTGTGGATGTTTCCTTGTTGTAAAGCGCTTTGAGCTGCAAACCTTGTATGAAGGGCGCTACACAAATAACATTATTATTATTATTGTTATTATTATTATTATTTGCACTTTCACACTGAGAGTTTCAGTCATTTGTCCGTTTCTAAGATTTAACTTCTCTGCTCTTCTGCTACCTAGCTTTCAGGACCTTTCAGTACGTGGTGTTCAGGTGTTAGAACTGACTTTGTTGTAATATACAAAGTTTGGTGGGAGGTTTGTCTTGTGAAATCAGCCTGTAGGTAATAGTTTGTAGATCTCGTGGATACCTGATTGATCCTGCCAGTAGCACATGAGGGTTTCAAAGCTGAAGCTAATGAAAGTCTAAGTACACATGTCTGATATAGTTAAACTGCAAATGGCTCATTAAATCAGTTATGGATGCGGTGTGGGGCCTCAAGTGCATCCTGAGTTTGGAGGTCGGGTCGGTGTTTTGGGCTCTTTGTCGGGTGCCTCAAGCTGTTCCCGAGCAGTATGGCAGGTCGCATTGTAATACTGTGGGAGGCTGCTCGTGGTTAGGAATGCCGTTTCCATGTGGGGGTGTGTGCTTGGTCTGCAACAGCATTTAGGTGGGTGTTATGTCAAAGTAGCATCCACATTAATACCAAGGTTTCCCTGCAGAACGCTGCATTGTCAGGAGACAGTTAATGTTGTTACCGATCGGTACTTAGTTGGATGTCATAGAAGTTCTTGACAGCAGAAACCTACATGTGCTGTCATGTTGTTCCTGCTATTCCGCGTCTCAGTTCATTAGTGGTAATTATGATCAAACACTGTTTTATGAGACACGCTCATTACTCAGCAGTTAAGATACGACTGTGAGCTGCAATATTCTCTGTTCAACTCAGGCTGAGGATATTTGTTGGATCTTTTTACCATATCAAAGATGACGAAATAATCTTTATGTAAAAATATGCACCGTGTGTGCTCAGGAACTGTACTTTTAATGTAAAGTAGAGCTGTCATTTGTATTGATTAATCAATTAATAAATGTACAAAAACATAACTAGCAGCTGTTTTGGTAATTCAGTTTATTACCAAGAATTCAGGGAAGTTGTGAGGGACAGTTTTCAATATCTGAAGAAATGTCATACACAAATTAGTCAATGAATCTAGACAACAACTTGCAGATTCATCGGCAATGAAAATAATGTAATTGCAGCTCTATACAGTAACGGGGACTTGTGATGTAAGTTCTGTAACACATTTGCAATGAGTCATTTGAGACGGTTTTCTGCTTCATCCCGTTGATAATCCAGCCTCTCCTGTGTCTCCTCCTGCAGGTGCCGCCTCAGCCTCGACGTGCTGCTCCCATCACTCCACCTCCCCCCGAAAAACAGAAAAACAACCGGCGTCCAGGTTTGTGTTCAGCCGCTCATCACCTACAAACTGATGACAGTGAAGCTCACTGCAGAGTTTTTGCTGCAGCATTTTGCTGATGCTACCTGCTGCAGCATTGAACTTCACAAACACTCTATTCTTAGTCAGGTCATTCCTGTTCACTCTCTGCTCTCTGTAACTGGAGCTCTTCTCTCTCAGCAGAGCCGGAGGTCCCCTCCAGAGTGTCCTCTCTTCCTCCGTCCCCTGCTCCCTCCCTCACGATCAGCACCACCTCTTTGGAGTCGGGCTCCTCCCACTCTCAGGCCTCCTCCGATGTCAGTCTGCCAAGTGTTTCCAGCACCCCCCCTCCCCCGGTGCCATCCCGTGTGAAACCCACTGCGCCTCCTCCAGAAGCGCTGCCCTCTGACTCTCCTCCTCAGCCAGCTCCCGCAAAGAAAAGCCCAGCACCACAGCCTCCCCAGCCCACCCAGTCTCCCCAGTCCACCCAGCCCACTGCTCCTTTACAGCTCACTGTGGAGGACCAGCCGGACACTGAATGGCCTGTTGCCCCCCCATCTGTTGCTGAAAGCCCCCCTGGCAGCCCCACTACCTCTGAGCCAGTTCCCATGACTATCGGAGCTGAACTGATCGAGCTGGTCCGGAAAAACACGAGCTTGAGTTACGAGCTGTCGCGGGTCGCCGTCGGTGTGGTGGTCGGCCATCTGCAGGCCGCTTTACCTCAGGCCTCCTCTGATTTGGAGCAAGTTCTCGTCTCGCTGGTGGAGAGCAAGGTCAGATTTGTTTTCATTACCTCATATAGATTCAGCATCTTGGAGCTCGGCCAGTTTAAAGGAGAACACTGGTGTCGTTTAGAGTTACAGCTCAGTCTGCATTTAGCTGACATTTCTTAGTCATTTTGAACCGTGGGGGGCAGCACACGCAGTATCGCTTCCTCTTTTTTTAAATGGAAACTTTGCATCAGGCTTGAAATGAGCTGCTGAATGTTTCCTGGCAGGTGTTTCTGTTTCTTTCTCTGGGTGGCTGCAAGGTGGTTCATAGTGGGAAGAGTGTAATGTAAACCCAAATCACAATTGCTGACAGCTTTTGGCTGCATCCTGTGTTTACATAGTTAACTGTGTGCACACAGTCATCCAGCTCATCCAATTAAAGAGCTTGAAATAGTCTGCGCTCTGGTTGGAAGCCTCCTCAGTGTGCTTTTAAATATAAAACACCCAACTTAGACCTAACAAACACTGAAAAAGATCTTGCTTTTAATAGTTTCTTATTACAATTTAGGAAGCAGCCTCTCCTTAAGGTATGAAAACAACAGTTCATATGTCCAACTATGCTGCCTGCATGCAGATGAAACTTCAATAAACTCCAGTATTTTTTATTTAAAGCTGCTCTAATTAATATTCTTATTGATTAGAGCCATTGCTCAGGTGGTAGAGCAGGTTGTCCGGTAATCACAAGGTTGATTGTTCAATCCCCTCCATGTGCCGAAGCGTCCCTAGCCAAGATGCTGAACCCCAGTTTGATCCCAATGGTAGCCAGGCGCCTTGCATGGTGTGGGAGTGTGAATGAATGTAAGTGAGGTGAAGAAGAAACACACTGTAATGCATTTTGGAAGATAAGGTTAGATAAGGTGCTATAGCAAGGTGCTAGACTACCATTTTCAATGAATGTAATGCTTAATCATAGTAGAAGCCGATGGAGAAGTATCACCTGACTCTGCAATGCAGTTTTTTTGTTTGTTTTTGGATCTGCAGTTTTACAGTTTTTTATCCACATTAATCAGCAGTTGGCATCAGTTTTAGCAGAAATAACAGACGACTTGACTGTCTGCCCAGAACCAAACAACAGAAACACAAAGTCAGAACCATCACTAGCGTTCTAACATAGTGGAGCCTTTACAAACTGAAAAGCCACAACTGTGTTCCCCCAGGAGTTGACGCAGAGATACAGAGATAAAAGGAGAGTAAATGTTGCACTTATGTTTTCCTTGTACCTACAAACATGATTACAGAGGAATACTAATAAATAAATAATAAGTCAATAGGCATTAGCTATTGCTGCCTAATGAGATGTTAATAAATCTGTGTTTGTAGCTTGTTGCAGTTCCCAAGTAGCTAGACTTCCTCTAAGGCAGGTTTAAAGACGTACAGCATGGAAGGTGTTTGCATTAGTGACATTTTTTAATCTAAATTCAGAGGTAAAGCCAACACACCTCCTCCTTTATGTCTAAGTGTCATTTACAATGTAATTTATGGCGTGAATATGTTTTCACTTGATAAGCTGAGTGACTTTCCATAGAAAATGTTTCTGGTGTACTGGTTAAACAAGTTATAACAGACAGAAGTGTGCGGTGATGTTTTCTGTCTCTGTAGGACTTGAGTGCAGCGCTGCCGCAGGGTCAGGTGTGTCACGATGAACAGCGACTCGAGGTGATCTTTAGCGATCTCGCCCGCCACCGGGACGATTCCCAGCAGCGCAGCTGGGCGCTTCATGAAGACCATGCTCTCATCGCCTGCTACCTCGAGGAGCTGCTGAAGATTCTGGTATGATGCTGTGAGCGGATGGCTTTATCGTGTTTGTGGCAGCTGCAGAGCGTCTGTGTTCTGACGTCCTGACTCACTGTGTCACACACACAACAACAAAGGATTTCACAAATATTTATTCCTCATAAATAAGTAAACGTTTATTTATACTGCACTTTTCACAACAAAAGTTACTTTACAATGTACGTATTTAATATTAAACAAGCAGCAGAGTAACAAACACAAGAACAGCAAAAAGCTATTTACAAATTTGGAATAAAAATCCACAAATATGAGCTTGTCAACACACAGCTTGTGATCAAAGATGACTCAGTGTATATGAATATGCTCAGTACTGAAATGTGTTTAATTACAATGAAAATAAGGAGGATTCATGCCAGAAGAGATGTTTTAGAAAAATAATAGGCTGCTAATTCAACATAGTTTTGGGCTGGATGAATTACTAAAATGAGAACAACTGGAAGTAAAATGAGATGAAAATAAAAAACCAAAGATGCCCTCAGGATAAAGGTGAGTCAAGCTCTAGACTGCTTTGCATGTTATTTAAGGTTGCAGGTACACAATATGTAAAACTGGATTTTCCAAGCTCAGTAAGAACATCTGGCATCTGCAGCATAATCCAATCATTTTAGTGTGTAGGGTAAGGGCCTGCATTAAAAGACTGCAGCAGTAATGTACTGGGGTACCAGTAAGAGCCTTATAAATAAATAACAGTCACTGTTATCATGCATTAAAGTGAAGGAGGGCCAAGGAAACCCAGGATAGTTGATATTGTTGATCTGTTATCATGATGGTAATATGAACATTTTGTCTGTGATGGATCTGAGATGTGAACCCAGGACCCGTCCAGATGTTGTGTTGTAAACACCAGACATGTCTGATAGGATCAGAGCGGCTCAGACGTCTCTACAAATCCAACAGTGAGCCTAAAGCCTGAATCTGGAAACCCTTCAGGAGGCTGAATACTTTGTTGGCAGTTTGTCCTGAACCAGACCATGAACCAGATCAGGGTTGGGTTGCTCATATGAGTTGCTAATGGGCTCCTAAATCCTGTGGTTTGTCCAGAGACTGTGACTATTTAGGGATTAGGAAGTTACATGGTTATGATGTTATTATATCACTGCTGTTACAACTAAAATCTGTTTGTGTCCTCAGACTGATGCAGATCCAGAGGTGTGCAAGAGGATGTGCAAGACCAACCACTATGAGAATGTGCTGTCTTTGGTTTCATATTATCAGATGGTAAGATATAATATGAACAAAGCATTTTATATCTGAATCAACTAAAGACAAATGTATGATCAAGAAGAAATGTCATCATCAGCATCATTTTTTCAGGGTAAAACACTGTCACACCTCAGAAAGTGTTCATTGAAAAGGAGCTGTGTTCGTTTTTATTAACCCTCTGAACCCCAGTTAGTTTCTGGGCAATTTCCTGTCACCTTTTTACTCTTTGTGGGCTCATTTTTCTCTCCATGGAAACAGCACAACCATGACTAATGATAGAGAGAACCTAAAAATGTCTTTTGTGCACTAAAACAAAGTTATAATGACATCAATCATAACACAACATCCACAATCTGCTGATTCTTTGTGTTTTTATTGTTTCTGTCTCTGACAAATGGTGCCATTTTGACAATTCTTTAAAAACAATAACAGGCCTCTCAAACCTGCTTGTGGGTTTTGTGGTTTTTGGACCATTTTCCAACTGTTGTTTTTGTACCCTAATGGCTGATGCAGGTGAGTTGAACCTGTGTTTCTGTAGTGTACTATACATGTTGGTGATGTTTGTTGTAAACCTGGTTGAGAGCGGCTCATTGTTGCCTTCATTTTCATCACTTTACAGGAGCATCGTGTGTCTTTGCGGCTGCTGCTGCTCAAAGTATTTGGGGCGATGTGCAGTCTGGACGCTGCTCTCATCTCCACCCTGCTCAACTCCATCCTCCCCATGGAGCTGGCTAGGGACCTTCAGACTGACACACAAGGTGAAAATATTTACTTTTCACTGTCTCTTGTTCTCCCTTAAATTACCGTCACTCTGATTTACTGTTTTGTTGTGTTTTTTCACCAGAACACCAGAAGATGTGTTACACAGCTTTGGTACTAACTATGATATTCTCAATGGGGGAGCAGGTGCCATATCATCACTACGGTATGACAGACCTTTTTGTTATATATAAACACCAATCAGCCACAACATTATGACCACTGACGGGTGAAGTGAATAACATTGATCATATTGGTAGTATGTGGTGTTCTGCTGGAAAACCTTGGATTTTAACATCCGTGTTGAAGAGACTTAGACACCCAAATAAACATTGTCCCAGAACAAGAACACTCCCTCATGCAAATGGAAATCCCAAATGTCACTGGCCTACCCCTGCAGGAAAATGCACCCCACCACAAAAACATCAAACAGTAAGGAACATGTTGAGGAACATGACAACGGCCCAAGATGTTGATTTGACCTCCAAACTTCCTAGACCCCATTCTGATCAAGCATCAACAGGATGCAGTGGAACAAGTTTGATTGACAGAGGCCCCACTGCACAAGCCAGAGTACGTAAAGGATCCACTGCCAACGTCCTGGTGCCAGACCCCATAGGACACCCTGAGAGGTCCTCTGGTCCATTCCCAACAGTTCAGAGCATTTTTGAGAACCTAAGGGGGACCAACACAATACTAGGCAGGTGGTCATAATGTTATACCTGATCGGTGTAGATATCTGCTGTGTTTTTCCAGTGACATGTAATGATTTGCACATAAAAACAGAGCATTGCTGCTGAGCAAAGCTTTGTGTTTAGCTTCCTGCCAACATATTTATCCCTTTATCTAGCAGAATATTAAAGGTATTACTGAGATGAATAGATCAAGACGTTTGACATGAGTGATTTATAAGATGCATTAAAAGGATATTGTGCGCATTATTTAAAAAAGCAGATATAATCCTGATCCTCTCTGCTTACAGAACACTTGAATGCTGAGTTTGTTCAGTTTCTGCTGGGTGTGGTGGAGGATGGACTTCCTTCTGATCCTACAGAGCAGCTGCCTGACATCTTCCTGAACCTCCTGCTGTCCTTCAACCTGCACCACACAGGTACAAACAGCTTCGCCAGACCTTTTTTTCACAGCATTTTGACAAGTCATAGCAGGAAAAGTTGTTCTTTTATGCAATATGATACAGTTATAATGCCATAAATCATTTAAAAAGATAAAAAAAAAGTTAAATTACTTTGATTATTTATTTTTACAAAAAACAACATTTTTCAAGTGCCCATAGGTGTTGCCAATACTGGAAAAAATCGTGACTCTACATACTATAGATATTTCACTACTAACACTTTTAGATTGTTTCCATGCTTGTCTCTGTCTGCTCTGTGTAAACACAGTCTGCAGTTCAGCTGAATCTTTGTCATGTGACTGGTTGAGTGGTCAAAGTCACTAATGGTTTACTGATTACAAGAAGGAGCTGAGAATTTCTTTTTTTTTCTTTTTTTACAAAGTCTTGTGAGAGCAAACTGTTTATTTTTTTGGGGGGCTAATTTCTAATTGAGACGTGCAGAATGAGGTGATATTGATGAAATATCACAATTTTATTACAATTTTCAACTTTTCCAACAGAACAGAATATAGAACACAAATAGTTCAAAGGCCATAGGGAAGTTGAAAAACTGGCAGTCCTTTGTTTTTACAGAATGGTGTAATTGTGACTATTTTCTTAAAACATAGCATGCCTTTCTAACCTGCCTGTCAGTTTTGAGGTTCAGAGGATTAACTAACATGATGGAGCAAAGCCATCATTAGTGGTGTGTGAGATATTTTTGTTAGTTTTAATGAGATGCTAAAATAGTTTTGATGCATAAAAGAGCTTTTATTGTTGTACCATATGTACTTACTTGTACTACATGTCTGTGTCTTGTCTGTGTCAACCAGCACCCAGCAACAACGTGATTATGCAGGAGCTGAAGGAGAAAAATGTGAAGATCCTGTCAGAGAAAGTGCTGCTGCTCTTAAACAGAGGAGGTAAAATATAATTCTTTGTCATGTTTACCATTATTCTTGTGATGCAAGAATGGATAAAGAGTAAAGCCTTTTCTCCTCTCCCCTTCAGATGACCCGGTGTGTATGTTTAAACACACTCCACCTGCGCCACACGCGGTGCTCAAGTTTCTGCAGGATGTTTTCGCCGGCCGAGAGACGGCTGACATCTTCTACCGAACTGACATGATGGTGATGATCGACATCGCCGTTCGACAAATCTCTGACCTTTCACCTGGAGACAAGGTGAGACACTGACTCACTTCACAGCTGCTGATACAACGTGTTAAATAAAGGGCTTTAGAGGTGCCTGTAGGTTTTACGTTTAGAAAGAGCCAGGATAGATGTTGCTATGTTTCCAACTTCAGCCAGAAGAATAAGCATATTTCCTTAAATCTCCAATAATATCTGCTATATCAGTAATTGTTTACCTTGTCTGACCATAATCGCCTTCTTCTCCTCCCTGTGAAGCTGCGGATGGAGTATCTTTCTCTCATGCACTCCATAATACGCTCGACGGACTACCTCGAGCACCAGCACCGCCTGTCTGACTTGCAGGGGGCGCTTCAGAGGATTCTCAGGGAGGAAGAAGATCCGGGAGAGGACGAGGGGAGCGCTACAGCGAAACAGATGGATAAGCTAATTGTACAGCAGATCTACAAGGAGTTCCCACAGATCTGTGAGAACCAGGACTAACCATATCAGTATCATGCTCACACACTGTAGTCTGCTCCCGTCTACTGCAGGGAGGCACGATGAAGCTTGGAGGAGGAAGAGCTGATGTTTGAGGACAACTTGTATTCTGTGCCAGCCTGTGCTGAGAGAAGCAAAACCGGCTCTGTCAGTGTTTTCTTGGACTCGTAGTCCAGAGCTGCAGTGTGGATGTGGTGTTCATCTCAGAAAGATCAGTTATAAAGCTGTTCCCTTCTTTAAAAAAGTTGAACCATGAGTGGGATCGAAGAAAATATGACAAACTCACAAAACAAATCTGCACAGTTTTGTCACACTTGGAAATTAAAAACAGCCAAAACATAGGCCAAACCTTGAAGCTGTTCTCAAAGTGAATTCCTAGCAATAATGACCTTATAAACCTTACGTGGACTAACTGCATGTACTTACAAGTATTTTGAAATTAAAGTATGAGCAGCCACAGCTAAAGCTTACCCTAACCAAACTAACTTGAAACCAAATTTATTTCAGAGAACATGTAAAGGTTCGTTACAGAAAGGCAAATCTACCGATACATGTATTAGTGCCATTATCTGAACGTTGAGAGAATGCTTTGGACCTTTACGGGCTTCCCTTTTAGTGGGACCAAACTACTGTGTGTTACTGAGAGCATTATTTTCTTTACTGCACTCTGAAAACTGACTTCCTCTTTCATTCATCCTTTCATTACTTGTAATTCAAATTAAAGTCAAGTTGATCAACTTGAACTCTTCTAGTGAGAAAAGCACACTGCGACTCATGTTACCATTACTAAGCTTTTAGCTCAGTAAGTTGCTGCTGCATATTGAGTCTTGCCCGCGTCTGCAGTTATCTCAGTCTGGTACTATCAGCTTTTCCAACACCTTAAAATAATCGCTCTGTACTTGCACATGCAACGCTCCTTAAGCATCAGATGTCCTTGACTGTTTACAGATTCTAACTAACCATGCTGCAATAAGGCTTTATCACAACTTTGTCTTGGCTGATGTGAGCTATGGCTTCATGGAGACGAAGAGTGTTCTGCAGTTATTATCTGACATGATACATTGTTGATTTCCAGGTCTAATCTTCATGTTCCTGCTGAAAAGGAAAGGAGAGGAAACACGGGGCATTTATTTTATCTCCTTGTGGTTTTAATACTTTAACAGCAAAATGTACCTTCCCTGATTTCTGCCAGTAACGTAGTGATCGATGTTGTTCTCCTGTCTTACACTTTACCTTGTCTGATTTTTGTCCCTGGCATGGCTTCTCCGTCTGGAAGGTTGACACAATCCAGAAGTGATATCAGATTTTAGTTCACGTTCGAGTGTTCATTCTTTAAGTAACTGCGTGTTTGTTTACAGTGTGTATGTGAGTGTGGGTATGTATGAGCGGTGAGCGTCTCCATGATTAACATTGTCTGCAAAGTGCTGCGACTGTGTTATAATATGACTAATAAAGCTATATTTTAACAGTGAAAGGTGTCAGATGTGGTGTTGTTTAGAGAGTCACTGTGTAAAGTTCACAACATAATAAAACCTTATTCAGAGTTTTTAAGTGAATACATTGTAAGTCAAACTGTAGCACTCGGGACACAAGAAACAGGGAATTTGGCAGCAAACTGAATGCAGTGTGTCCAGCAGATGCAAAGAAAATGTGTTTTAGTCACTTTTGTCCTCAGCACCCCTTTCTTGAGTGTTTATATTTTTCCCCCCATTTCTTTGCCTCTTTTTCGAACAACCTGCCTGAGGAGAATCAGTGACATCTTTTGAATCACTTCTTAAAGCCTATTTTTATAGCCTTGCTTTATGAGATTTTGTCTGTTCATTGCTTGTTAGGCCTTGTATTGCATATTGCTCCTGTAGTTTCTGCTTTGTTCTCTCTCTCTCTCTCTCTCTCTCTCTCTCTCTGTAACTCTGCAGGTATTTCTGGCTCTGGAGCTGCACAGGTCTGATCTGCAGCTACTAGTTCTACCAACCTGTCCAGTGTTAATGTTTTTTCTCTGCTATCCTTTACAATCACTCCAACCAGTCAAGGCAGATGGCCGCCCTCACTGAGCCTGGTTCTATTAAAGGCAGTCCGTCCCCTCCACTGTCGCCAGTATGCTTGCTTTAAATTAATCTTTGGATTTTCAGTGTATAATTGTGTAGGGTCTTAAAAATCTAATTCAATATCTAAATTAGTCAGATGATTTGTTGATTTGTTCAGTATATAATCTATAAAATATTGCAGGGTCTTAACCTTAATATTTAGACTTGGTAGGTCAATTCATAACGCCAGTCTTGGTTCTCTTGTGGAAAGTGTTTCATATGGCATATGAGCTATACAAATAACTGTGACTTCAAAATTGATGTGTTTGTTTGTTTGTTTGTTTTTTTGCTTGATTACTTTTATTTTTTTTAATGTTGACATACTGTATTTAGATTTTTTTTTGCATCTGTTGTCTTTTTGTTTTAGCTTTTCTTAACTGGGTATAACAGGGTATCCTTTTGTGTTGTCTGTCAAAGCACTTTGTAAACACTTGTTTTCAAAAGTGCCATATAAATAAAAGGTTATTAATAATCCTTTTTAAATGAAGTTTTTGAAAAAAGATCAGTTTTAACACCGATGGACGTTACATAAAGGTAAATTTAACACAGATATACACACTTATTCAGCCATTAATTTTTGGGCAAATTTAAGGAATAATAGGTTTTATGAATTTGTTTACAAACAAACAAGCAGAAGCTAACAAGAAGCTGACTAGCTAGAAAGAAAGAAAGAAAGAAAGAAAGAAAGAAAGAAAGAAAGAAAGAAAGAAAGAAAGAAAGAAAGAAAGAAAGAAAGAAAGAAAGAAAGAACATTGAGTCCTACATCAATATATTTAATAGCAAACTTCAAAAGTTTCTACCCGGACCTCAAACAGAGACGTACCGGAGTGGAGCTGTGTTGCAGTCAGAGCGGTCCGGGTGAATAAGTGGGGCAAAGGTCCAGCAGAGCGGACTGACAGCAGCACACTAACATATCTCCCTGAGGAAAAGCCGGACAGGTGAGATGTTCGTTCTGGTTTTCTGGTTTCTCTCCGTGTCTCCCTGTTTTCTCTCTGTGTTTATTTTACTCGCTGTTCTCGTGTGTTTTTTTTCTTCCTGCATAGCTGAAAGTCAAAATGTCCAAACAACCGCAGCCGATCAGCCCGCTGAAGAACTTCTTCGCTGGAGGCTTTGGAGGTGTTTGCCTCGTCTTCGCCGGACACCCGCTGGACACCATTAAAGTAATCCATGCACGTTGTGTGTGTCGATGTGTTACTGCGTTACAGTCAGACACAGACTATCAGGTGACTCTGCAGACAGCAGAGCAGGAACAACATATATGTTACATTTAAACCGGGCCTGAGTCAGCTGTGAGCAGGCATCATATTGAAGTGTTTAGTGTGTTGGTGTTTCTGCAGAGAGCTTTGAGATCAGCTCCACTGTTGCTGCAGCCCTTTGACCCACATTCAGCTTGATACATGAGTCAGCTGCTCTATGGCCTCCTGCTCAGGAACAGACTTCACCTGAATGCAGGAAGGTTTTTATTTTACTGCATTACACCTACAGAGCAATCCTCCTGACTAGAGCTAAACTATATGAAATATCTGATCTCATTATCAGCTGACTGCAGATACAGTGTTGGTCAGCTAATACTAAGAATTTGTTATTCAAAAGATGTGTCTAAGGTCATTTCAGGACTCCACTCCCTATAGTTCGTCTGGCCGACAAGTTAAATTTTAAACTGTGTATAAGTGTCCTGCTCAACTCACGTCTTGGGCTTTAATTATTTTTGGTGTGTGAGGCCGGAAAAACATGCTGCAAACATAACATTGACATAAATGTTACTATGTACACATCCAGGAGCAAGATTAAGATTCGTTTAAAGTTGTGTTTCTGTTTTGAATTTAAGTTTGTCTGTCTGCCAGAACTGCATTGTACATTTCGTTCCTACCCTGAGTTCAGCAGCCAAATTGAAACAAAACACGGTACAGGACATTTGTATTTATAGGCACATACTGATTACATCCCACTGATGTCATGGTCAACCGATCATTTTCTTTGTCTGTTAATTTGTATATTATTTTCTTAATTAGTAATTCAATCTACAAAGTGAGAAATGCTCAACCAAACTTTCTGAAGCCCAGTTTTCTCTCTTCACTTATTTTGTCTAAGCAGCAACACAAAACCCAAAGATATTAAATGTCTTCTAAGTTAAGCCAAAGACCTGCAGCAAACCTCATGTTTTAGAAGCTGAAATGAGAGCTTTTGCATGAAATATTTAATTTATTATCAGAATAGTTGATTGGTTTTCTTTTGAAAAACGTTCAGTCAAACACTCTCAATACATTATCAGACATAAAATTAGTTAAGGTGCAAAAACAGTTATTAAACAGAATCGCAAAATAATGCATAGAAATATTTGAATGTATTAAAAATAGTTTTTGAAAAGTCATACAGGAGAACACTGTGTCAAATTGTTCAGATCGTGGTGATAGAAACACGGATACATTTTGCAAAACTTTACAAGTAATGTAATTATAAAGTTACTTGATGAACAGTCTTCTTAAAATGGATTCAGCCACAAGATCAGCGAGATGATTTGTGATATTGATACATCTCGACATTGAGATCAAGACTTTGTGGAGGTCAGGAAAGTTTGTGGACACCAAACGATCAAAAAACCATCTCAAACTTTATGGACAAAGTCATGTTTAATGTTACATAGTGTAACTACATACTTACAGAGAAGTAGCTACTTTCATATTGTGGATCTGTGTGTACGATTTAATCCTCTGTTTCTTTCAGGTGCGTTTACAGACTCAACCCAAACCCAAACCTGGAGAGAGCCTCATCTATGCCGGAACCCTTGATTGCTTTAAAAAGACTTTAGCCAAAGAGGTGAGGCTTTCTTATCTTTGAGGTATCTTTGAGATACACTGAGTTTGTTTCCGTCCTCCCCCTGATCTTTTCTTCCTTGTCCTCTTCCTTTACAGGGGATGAAAGGACTCTACAAAGGAATGGCAGCACCAATAATCGGAGTCACACCGATGTTTGCCGTCTGTTTCTTTGGATTCGGGCTCGGCAAGAAGCTACAACAGAGAACCCCTGATGAAATCCTTACGTAGGTGATTGCTCTGTCGTAGGTGGTTGTAGTGTTACTAATCTTTCCAAATACTGTCTGGATGGTAGCTTGTTTGTGCGTCAGCCTCTTTCTCTCGTCTCCTGCAGGTATCCACAGCTGTTTGCTGCAGGGATGTTGTCCGGTGTCTTCACCACGGCCATCATGGCTCCTGGAGAGCGAATCAAATGTCTCCTGCAGGTCAGAGGTTACTGTGTGCAGATAACCAGGATCTCATCACTCCCACTTTGTTAACTGAACAGTTGATTCCATATCCCTAAAATAGTTTGGTATTTTGTCAGCCTGTCACAGATGATTAGTTGCTTCAAATCTGGGGAAGTTCTTTGGAAGAAATGTCCAATAAC
This sequence comes from Chromis chromis, assembly GCA_900302755.1. Lineage (NCBI taxonomy): Eukaryota > Metazoa > Chordata > Actinopteri > Pomacentridae > Chromis > Chromis chromis. The sequence goes on from OMNN01041872.1 coordinate 17,166, forward strand.
TGTAAAATAATGTGCCTGTGTTCTGTGTGTGATTGCAGATTCAGGCCTCAACAGGAGAGGTGAAGTATGCGGGACCCATGGACTGTGTTAAACAGCTGTACAGGCAGTCTGGAATCAGAGGGATCTACAAAGGCACAGCTCTCACCCTCATGAGAGGTGCTTCTTTTAATTTATTTATTAATATCTTTTATATCCATTAGAATGTGTTCATTTTGTTTGGGACATTTATAATTAGTCGATCAAATAACAAAAACACTTAGTGGAAAACTACTGAAGCTCTTTAAGCTGCCCTGTGGAGGTTTCTTCTAAACAAACAAAGTTTCTGTTTACATTCAGTCTTACTCATCAAACCACTTGCTTGAACAAACATGCTTAATGCATTTCTATCCTCATAAAACATTTTCCAACCTTATTTTTTATGTATTTTAAATCCTATGTTGTTAACATCACTGACTTTTCGTGCTACATTTCCGCCACCTCTGCGTCCTCTTGTGTGTGGACAAATGAGGGATTTCGCTTATGAAAAAATCCATTGCACTCCTTCTAGTCAAAAACTGCACAATATACCTTTAAAGAATGACTCCTCATTTAATACATCAGAGTCCGTTTGGAAGTCTGGGTGAGTCTTGCTGCTTACAGTGTCCTCCAAAAGGATCATAAACAGTCAAATGAAACTCATGTTTTTGCCACAATTAGTCAAAACAGAAGAGTCTGAGTCAAAACAGAAGAGTCTGAGTCAAAACAGAAGAGTCTGAGTCTGTTTTGTGCTATTTATAGGCAAATTGTGTAAATACCTGTGTATATAATATATGTATTTATATTTACACAGTGCCCTCCACGTATGGTAATGGTACAGTAAAAATTAAATCTACAGTTTTTTTTTTGCATAGAAGTAGCAGAAGTTTCATTTTCACTCTATTGGTGAGATAATTTTGAAGGGTTCTGTATGTGATAAAGCTGTGTAAATCCTTTCCTGTGTGATATCCCATACATTTCGTGATAAAAAATATTTCCAGTGAGTCAATGTCAATAGCAGCGGAGGGATGCACGTTAAAAATGGACAAAGAAATGAGCTCACCAGACCTCTGTAGATCCTCATGTCTGCTTGAGGCTAACAGCTCGAGGCTATTGACAGCTGAGAGGCATTGTGGGTAAACTAGACGCTGGGTTTTGGCTTTATGCAGTCTGTGGTATTGACAGGGAAGAAGAATAAAAGTAGACTATTGCAGACTGCAACTGTCCTTTAGGAGGAAGGAAACTCGAACACAACTATAGTCAGTAAAACAGAAGCAGGTCATAGTACTGCAGGTTTATTAATCCCCAGTGTACAGCTTAATTTGGGCTTTTGGAGCTCACTTACTTTTATAAGGTGCTTTGAAGACATATCAAGCAGCAGTCTGCTCATGAATAACATCTTTGTGGTCATTATTAAGTCACTTCTGAGGATTTTCATGATATCCACCTGTAGATTGTTTTATAGAATCTTTGTTTATGTGTTTATGTCAGATACATTATGTATCTGTCAGATGAAGGAAAGCTCACACAGAACTTTATCCATTTAATTATATATAATCAGTAACCATATTTCACATATTGTGGAGGCTATTGTGGGAAACTGTATGTTGCTCACTGAATTTTTTGTTTGTTTTGCGTCTCAGATGTTCCAGCCAGCGGGATGTACTTCACGTCTTACGAGTGGTTGAAGAACCTCCTCACGCCAGCAGGGAAAAGGTGTGTATTTGTTCTTGCTCTCAGTGTTTACAGCCATCTGTTATAAAAAGGCGCCTTAGCCACAGGACCTGTTGTCTTCTCCCTGCAGCCACAACGAGCTCAGTGTTCCCAGTGTGCTGTTCGCTGGAGGAATGGCTGGAATCTTTAACTGGGCCGTCGCAATTCCACCCGACGTACTCAAGTCTCGTTTCCAAACAGGTCTGCTTTTACACAACATGTGTTGAATTTCATATTACGACCAGTATGTGTTTGCTGTATGTCCGGTGTTACCGTTATACAGAACAGAGATAGTGGTTCAGTCTTCATCCTGTCTGGGTTAGATGTTGAAAATCATGACCTTGTAGTTTTTCTATTTCTGCTACTTTACAGGGGGCTGGTTTTACTGTGTTTGTGTATTTTGGTTTTTAAAATGACTCTAAGTTCAGTTCTATGCAGTAATAAAGTGTACATACCTCGATAAAGGATAGTTAAATAGCCAGTGGAAAGTCTGGCGTTTAGTATCTATGAAGATTTTCTATCATCCATGTGCTAGAGGTACTAATAGAATAGAATAGAAAGCCTTTATTGCCATTATACAGCAATGTAACAAAGTTTTTTTTTTAAAAAGCTTCTCCTTCAGTGTAAGACATTACGGGAATCCACAAAAACATAACAATATTAATTCAAGTAAGACTAATGTATATTGCACAGTAGAATAATATGTGTACAGGGTAGATACTGTGTTTTGCAAAATAAATATTGTTGCACCAGTAGAAAAATATATTCCACTAGTCGATGGCAACTTGGGAGATAGAAATTTCCAGGTGTACACAATAGTCAAGAGAACTAAAGAAGCCTCTTGGATACTTTTCCAAGAATAAAACATGAAGTTCTGCTGCTTTTGACTTTTTTCCTTCTAGTAAAATGTCTTTGTTTTTCTTCATGTTGCTAAAGATCTACTTTTCTTTGACCGGCAGGTTTTTGTTGTAAAAATGTGTCTTAATGCTGCATCTTTCCTCTCAGCTCCTGAAGGAAAGTATCCCAACGGTTTCCGGGACGTTCTGCGGGAGCTGATCAGGGAGGAGGGTGTGGCCTCTCTGTATAAAGGCTTCAACGCCGTCATGCTCAGAGCTTTCCCTGCAAACGCAGTGAGTGGGCCTCACTTATAATATTCAGCTTTCTAATGGAACTGCAGCTTTTAAAATTCTTAGATTCCAACTTCATAAATGTAAATATTTTCTGGTTTCTTTACTCCCATGACAGTAAACTCAATATATTTGGGTTGTGGACAAAACAAGACATTTGTCATCTTGGGGTTTGAGAAACACCGATTAACTTTTTTTTTCTTCTTTTCTTTTTTTTTTACTGTTTTCTGACATCTTATAGACCAAACAAGTCATCAATTAATCAGGAAAACAATCAATAGATTAATATTCAATGAAAATAATGATTAGTTGCAGCCCTGTGAATGACCTGGATGGTACATTTGGACATGTAGCAGTGTTTAGTTTGAAAAGCTCAGGGACAGTAATGAATGTGTCTTGTAGTAAAGGTGGGTAAAGGTCAGGTAAATATCTCTGTACTTCACAGTATATCAGAATTTTAAATCTAGTGTCTGATCCGGATCCACAGTAGTGATGTGTTTTACTTTAAGCAGCAATAACTGGTTTGCCAAAACTGAAGACGGGAACAATTGTCATGACAGAGACAGAATAGGTTACATCAACTAGGAGTGTCTTGGAAAAACTTTGGAAGCGTTCAAGAAAAGCTTCTGAAGCTCCAGATTTAAAAAAAAAAACTTGGTTAAGAGGAAGGATTACGGTCTAAAAAATAAACTTCATAAGCAAGCAGTGTGAATAACTGTCACTACCAGAAGGGGGAGACAAAAAGCCTGACTGCAGGTCTAATATGTCTTAAAGGAAAATTTGAAATGCATTAAATACAGTTAAGATTTTGTAAAAGCCAAAACATAGAGTGCAGTCATTTAATACATTGAAAGATCAAGGTGCATTTTCCCTTCTCTCTCTTATTAGAATTATTTCTGCATGTTTTATATTTCCACACTAGTAATTATGACCATTTTTAAAAATCATTATTCCTCATGTGTTATTTTTTAACAAGTAGAAAGAAAAAAACACATCAGGAGACAGGGGAAACAGCTAGCATAGCTTGTTTCAAATGAATACGTTATACCGCTTTAGTTTAATCTGTAAAATAAAACAGATCAGTGTTTTCTTGTATCTTGTCAAGAAAGCAATAACTAGTTTCCCCCAAAATGTGAAATTTTTGCTTTGAGGCTTATTTCACATTATGACCACTGACAGGTTTGTGGCTTAATTTTTCCATTGTTAGTCTAATTTAGTTTTGTCACTGTGCAACTTCAGATGTAAAGATTTCAAAATGTGGAGCTTAAATATGAGTATCTCTTTGTTGTTTAGTAGATCATATTGTGCTTTGTTGTGCAGTAAATAAATTTGTGCCTACAGTATAATGTCTTTCAGATTCCACATTGTTTCTAGATTGTAACCTCATTATTCTTGGATTTCACATATTTTTCCTCTCATATCAATTTACACCAATCAGCCACAACATTATGACCACTGACAGGTGAAGTGAACAACATTGATCATATTGGTACTATGTGGTGTTCTGCTGGAAAACCTTGGATTTTGACACACCCAAATAAACATTGTCCCAGAACAAGCACATTCATCAAACAATAAAAAACAAAAACATCAAACAATCAGGAACATCTTGAGGAACATGACAATGGCCCAAGATGTTGATTTGACCTCCAAACTTCCTAGACCCCATTCTGATCAAGCATCAACAGGATGCAGTGGAACAAGTTTGATTGACAGAGGCCCCACTGCACAACCCACATGCCAGACCCCATAGGACACCCTGAGAGGTCCTCTTGTCCATGCCCAATGGTTCAGAGCATTTTTGACCACATAAGGGGGAACAACAAAATATTAGGCAGGTGGTCATAATGTTATGCCTGGTGTATACAGTAGGTACATGGTCCAAATTTCACAGGACTGAAACTGATAAAACTGAAAGCGAACTGTTAGAAATGAATACAACAAATATTCCCGAATACAAAATAAGAGCATATTAATTATTTATATGTATCTGCTGTGTTAAAATAACCTTTAATATTGAACATTTTATCACAGAAAACAAAAGAAGTGACTTTTTTTTATCACTGTTATTCACAAACTAAACGGTTTTGTTTCTTTATCTTCTGCTTTCAGGCTTGTTTCTTGGGATTTGAGTTTGCAATGAAGTTCCTGAACTGGTTAGCACCGGACCTGTGATGGAGGCTCAGCGCCGACTCGCTGTAAATCCCAGGAACAAACACAAACAAAACACACACAAACACACAGAGCATCTAATGATATAAAGAGATTTTAAGAATTGTCCTAAGCTGTACTTGATTATCATGAAGTGTTGTGGTACTGTAGAACACGTGGATCATCCAGACCTGCTGAGAGTTCAGTGCACAGATGTTGTGATGACTCTAATGGTGCCAGTAACCACACAAGCTCACACACACAGTCGAATGTTCTCACTCCTTTTATTTTACTAGTTTATAGATTTTTTATTCTGTTGGGGTTTTTTTTTTTTTTTATAAGAAAAGGAGTGAAGTGAACATGTTGTGCCTTACCTTTTGTTATCTGCGAGCAGGTGCACATATCAGGGAAAAGGTGCATTTTGTTGAACTGTGTGTGTTCGTTCTCTCAGCAATAGACGCCTTCAGACTGTCTGCATCACGTCGGGTCACAGTCCACTCAGTGACCGGTGATGTAATCTTCACTTTCTGTTTGTCTAATGTCCAAATATGAGTGTTGTCATAATGAGAGGGATTGATAAGTAAATGAATGTCAGCATGTATAGAAAATAAAAGCCGATTCCATCTCTAGAAGTTTCACTGTTGTGCCCATTTTTTTTTTTTGTCCAACTTCTTTTCTTGTTTGGATTTATTGAAACAATATAAAAATATTGTAATCAAAAACCTTGACTCCTTATTTATATATTTGATTGATTTTATTATTGTGTCATTCCCAAATAATCACCATCATTTAGAAAAAAACAGATCCATAGCAAATAAAACTAAACACATGAACCATCCAGGCTTTAGCGACAAAGACCTGTACTGGCTGTTGTGCTTTGTTGTGACTCCATATGCAAGTCAGATTGCAGATATAATGTGGACATTTGCATTTGAGGTGTTCACTGTTTCTTTTTAAATAAATGAAATATTAAATGTATATGTTCTTACACAATCAAAGGAGAAAATGTGATTCATTCTCAACTTCCTGTGACCCCTTTTTTCTCCTGGATCTTTTTAAATCTCACAGAGCCACAGGAAAGATTCCTCAACTAAACATCTTTGATCCCTCGTTAAGTTTGCTATAAGGTTCAGGACCACAACTAGCCTTGAATCAAATATATATCTGTAATTTAGGTATTTAAAGGATTTCTTTTTAGCCATTTTTCTTCAAATCTAGCAGGTGACTTTCCTCCAATTGTGTTAATGCTTCCACTCAGTCAATCAATAAGTCGGACTTTATTTGTATAGCCCTTTTCATACAAATAAACTGCAACACAAAGTGCTTTACGAAACTAAAGTAGGGGAAAATATACAACAACCTCCTTCACATATCCCATATTTAAACAGACTCTATTAAAAACAGTGACTCAGAAGCTGAGGAATCACTTTCATGAGTAAATTATTACTTAATGGAAGCACCAGAGGTAGGATGAGTTAAAAAGTCAGTATTTCAAATGATCAGCTCATCATCAAGCCTGATAACGATCCTGATCATCTGAATCAGGTGTGTTGGAAGAGGGAAACATCTCAAACACGCAGGATAGTGGCCCTCCAGGACCAGAATTGGGCACCCCTGACCCAGCCTATTAAAGTCCAGAGGTTTATGAATTAATTAAAATGGAAAAACATAAAGATGTTCCACACGCACATTTAAGAATCACCCTGAACAAGACATACAAACGAGGACAGAAGAGTCAATCCAGCATGTATTTGTGTTGACACAGCAGGGATATTAAATAAAAATTAAATGAATAATAATAATACATAATCTAACCTTTACTGATCCCCTTGGGGAAATTCCTTCTCTGCATTTGACCCATCCTATTCAAAGTTAACCTTAACTATACATACTAGGAACAGTGGGCTGCCGCAGTGCAGCACCTGGAGAGCAGTCAGGGGTTAAGGGCCTTGCTCGAGGGCCCACAGTGGTGGTGACTGGGACAAGCGGTCACTCTCACTTTCCTACCTCAACCCTTTGCCAGTCCAAGGACTTGAAACCAGCGACCCACTGGTTACAAGTTCGCTTCACAAACCACTAGACCACCACTGCCCTAAAGGATAAGGTCCCACCGAGATTTGAACTCGGATCGCTGGATTCAAAGTCCAAAGTGCTAACCATTACACCATGGGGCCCTCTATTCGCTCTCTCTATACCTCTATAATATTACATTTTAAAAGTTGATCTGCAAAAGAATAAATATTTGAAAGCAATACACAATGTCTGAGTGCTTTACTGCGTTATATTCCTTTATATTAATTACCAGACCCCTACATAATACAACAAAACCTACAGTAGTGACAGGTGCAATTAAAAACCTAATGAGCTTTTTGCAAAAATAAAACTCTATAAAGCAGAGTATGGAGTTTCCTTAATTTCCCGTTTCAGTTTTATATACAAATCCCTTTTTGTTTGTTCTCGTTGTGCTCTGTTGCCTCTATGAGTTTCCTCTTGTGTTGACTTTAGGATAAACTGTTTAAAGTGCTCTCCTTGTGTTGTTTCTTTGCCAAATCATCATGTTCTGAGGCGTAATCCATCGGACAGCCTGCGACTGCATGTGATGTAAAAAGTGAAAAGTCCTGGTCAATACTTTCCGACAGGCTGTGCCAAATAAAGAAATCAATAAAGTGCAGAGTGGGAGGAGGAGTCACTTTGCTTCTGGTGATGACAGAAAGTATGTTTTATCAGATCGTTGGGACGTTCAGTGCTGCTGATGCAGAGATTTTAATTTTTTAGGTGTTAAGAACTGAGCTCAGTGGACATGAAGTTCTTCTAGAGTCCAAGCCTTTGACCTCTGAACCTGAACGATGAGCACCGTTGAGATACCAGCCGGTCTGAGGGAGCTGCTGCAGGGGTACACGGTGGAGGTGCTCCGTCGCAGGCCTCAAAACCTGGTGGAATTTGCGGTGCAGCATTTTACGCAGATTCTGGAGAGCCAAAGGAACGACCAGCGAGCCAAGAAACACAGCAACAGGCCTGCGCGGAAAGGAGTCACCTTTGAAACCAAGTCAGACAAACCCAACAAAGACAATGAAGAGGAGGAGGAGGAGGAAGAGGAGGAAGAGGACACTGTTAGTGAGTATTTTCACATCAGTGAAGTATGAAGAGCCTCCTCATGCTTTGTTAAAACCAGTGTAACATCCTGACCTCTGTCTCTCTGCAGAGTCCACCACCGGGAAATACAACCGCAGAGTTTCAGGTCAGCAACTGGAGCAATACGTGTGATGAATATGAATAAATGTTGGCTGCTGGGTATTAAATTGTTTGTCCTGCAGTTTGTGCAGAGGCATACAACCCCGATGATGATGAGGATGATGACACAGAGCCTCGGATCGTGAATCCCAAAACAGACGAGCAGCGTCGGCGGCTTCAGGACGCATGCAGAGATATTCTACTGTTTAAAACACTGGACCAGGTAGAGCAGACCTCACTGAGACCAGAAAATGGATCACAGCTCTTCAGTTGTTATATATTTTCACTGCTTTGCTGCTCTGTTGGTTTATGAAGAAGTGGGAGGTTTAAGGCCAAGACACATTTCTGATCTGCTGCTGTATGAACATTATAAAATAGTGTGAGACTAAACAATGATTCAGTTTTATACACAACATATCTGAAACAAACAGTTGTCAGCTCAGGGCCTAAAACTTGAATTATTTTTAATGTCTGTCAATCAAATGTCCTCCAGGAGCAGTTCTCTGAGGTTTTGGACGCCATGTTCGAGGTGTTGGTCAAACCTCAGGAGCACATCATAGACCAAGGAGATGATGGAGACAATTTCTACGTGATAGAGAAGTTAGTGAGAGATTTCACTTTACTTTTTATACAAAATAAGGCAGCATCCGACTCATGGTGACCTCTCCTAATATCCCTGTCTCCCATCACTTCCAGAGGTGTGTACGATATTCTCGTGCAGAAGGACGGAGCGAGCATTTGTGTCGGAAAGTACGACAACAAGGGCAGTTTTGGAGAGCTGGCCCTCATGTACAACACGCCGAGAGCTGCCACGATCGTTGCGACGCAGGAAGGCGCCCTGTGGGGCCTGGTGAGTCCGACAGAGGATCATGACCTTGGATGGTCGACTGCACCACGCAGAGTGTGTGAACCATAATGCAGCCACCGACACTGACATTCAGTTTCTTTGGTCGCTTTCAGGATCGAGCCACATTTCACAGACTGATTGTGAGAAACAACGCAAAGAAGAGGAAGATGTATGAGGCCTTCATCGAGTGTGTTCCTCTTCTGAAGTCTCTTGAGGTTTGAAACTGCATTCAAAGAAAAATAATCACAGCACATATGAACTCAGTCACCTTATACATTATCAGGTTTGTCACCAGTTTATTTGTTGTCTTCCTGCTTCACTTTAGCTCTCAGAGAGAATGAAGATTGTGGACATATTGGGAGCCCGAGCGTACAAAGATGGAGACCGAATTATAACACAGGTAGAGTGTTTTAGAAGTGTTGCCTTATCTTCAGTTAGATTTTACTGCCTCACTAGCTGCTGCTTTGTTTACTTGCAGGGTGAGAAGGCCGACTGTTTCTACATTGTGGAGTCAGGAGAGGTGAAGATTATGATCAAAAGCAAAGTAAGTACAGTTTTATAGTCAAATCTGTATTTAGTTTGTTGATTAAATCCTTAAAAATTCATCTCTGTGTCTAAGTCACATGAAAATATTCCCTTCATGCCTTAAAATGGCTGAGATGTAACTCTACACTGTTTAAATATAATATTAACTGGCTTATTCACTGTTCTATTAAATGAATTTTAGTTTGAATGTGTGTTTTAGCTGCACAAAATGACTGACAGGTTTCTTTGGTTCTGCTGCAGACGAAGGCGGGTCAGCAGGACAACACAGAGGTAGAGGTGGCTCGATGCTCCAGAGGACAGTACTTTGGAGAGCTGGCACTGGTCACCAACAAGCCTCGAGCAGCGTCAGTTTATGCTGTGGGAGACACCAAATGTTTAGGTACGTTCAAGACCATCTGATGTTTATAATGGCACGCTAATTTCAGCTTTCAGTGAAAGATGCTGTAGTGGGAGGAGGGACGATGCAGTGGGCTGACAAACACGACAAATCTGTACGTCAGAGGCTGTTACATAAGTTTTACTTGCTTGTTGCATCCAGAGTCAAGAGGAGCAGCCACTGACTAAATATTAGAAAAGTCTACAAATTTCAATTCATGCTGCGACAAGCTGATGATGACAAGATCATTCAAGCATCCAGACACCACAGTGGACTCACAGTGATGTTGAGTGTTTCCTTGTTCTTAAAGCACAAACTGAGCAACGTTTGAACACCAGACTTCGGGGCTGAGTTGCAATATTAATACCAAAACAACACTACAGGGCCATTTTTTACATTTAGCAAAAGGAAACAAATGTTTTGCTCAAATAAAAAAGTCTGAAGTCAGCAAAATTGCAATTCAACAAGTATTCTATAGAAGAAAAAGTAAAGACGATGGCCAAACTGACACTCAGTGTAGATTTTGGTACCTTTTTGTCACTGGGTGCTGCAGATATATTTGAGTAGTAACAACTTTCCTAACAATGACCTCATGGCTACAGCTGACCTTTTTTCAGATTTTTCAAATTAATACTTCAGAAGAGTCATGATTCACAAATTCCTTAAGGTATTTCAGAAACTCAGGAACAAGGAATGACTACACCGATCAGGCATAACATTATGACCACCTGTCTAATATTGTGTTGGTCCCCCTTATGTGGTCAAAAATGTTCTGAACCATTGGGCATGGACAAGAGCTTATTATAAATGAGCTGAAATCAGTGGGAGAGAAAACACAAGATCCCAGACGCTGTGTGAAGTTGGCACATAAGAGAGGTTAAAGGTGACACTTTAAACCTGTTGATTTATTGTGATTTCCTATTTTAGTCAGGCGAAGGACCAGTAAGTTTGTGACAAGAGTGTGTGGCAGCGTGAAGCTCTGTCATTCATGTAAACATGTCTTTCAATTAAAGAAACTTCCCGATACTATTTCATTCCTTTTTACTAGATTTCATCTGTTAAACAGGAAACTGAAATTTCCTCTTTTTCTTCCAGTAATTGACATCCGGGCTTTTGAGCGTTTGCTTGGTCCCTGCATGGACATCATGAAGAGGAACATCTCCCAGTATGAAGACCAGCTGGTGGCACTGTTTGGCTCCAGTGATGATTTGAAACACTAGGACAAAATATTAGAAACCAGTATTTTGAAATCACACTTAGTAGCAGTACATGTAGCAATTATCTTCCCCCTACTTGTTTTACATCACGTTAAATGAACTGCTCCTTGTACAGCTCTCTAAAGATGTTTAGGTTCTGTGTCATAGGTGACGACCCCAACATTTCCCCCAATCTCCAGCCAACAGAAGGACCTCCGCCAAGCAGCTCATTTCCACCTTTGAATCCTTCAAAAAATTCCTGGATCCAGATGGTAATCCAGAACATCACCAAAATTATTAATTAATCATCTGTTCATTGTCCCATTATCAACATTTTCTGAAAATTTCATTAAAATCCATTCAGAAGTTTTAAAGTTATCTTGCTAAAAAACAAACAAACAAACAGATAAACGCCGACAAAAACATAACCTTACTTACTTACATACTTGACGATAAATACATTGTGGCTCAAAAACAGCATAGAGAGGAGCAAGCTGTTGCTCCAATATCTTTCTAGAGTTGTGTAAAGTGTCAAAGCCATACAAAAAAACGACTAGTTTATAAAAATGTAGTTACATTTGTAGAATGTAGAATCACCACTTTTTTCCAGTGTCGGGTCTCCAGTGGGGACCTGTGAATGTGGTACGCTTTGATTCCAGGTTTTTTCAAATGTTTGTGAAACAATAAAAAAAAAAAAAAAAGCTGAACTGCAGGCTGAGATACAGAGCAGATAAGAGAACATTATGAAAACAGATTAAAAATGTAAGTAGTAAAATATCTATAATAGGCAGTCACATTTTTGTGTGGTGTTGGTGCCACCTGTGGGCCACAAAAATGTTGTTTAGAGTTTAATTTTTTGTAAAATAAAAAATATCAACTTTCCATTTTGTTTTTGTAATAAATGGCATAACTGTATTATACTGCAAAGAAGATGTCTGTGAAGGTTCTCAGTCATCCAGGTCATGGTTATGCTCGTAGTTTCAATCGTAGCATCTGGACTTGCTTGAGGTTGTTGAAGATGTTCCACCTCTCATCCAAGAGGCTTCATCAGTTCTAAACTGACTGGCTGGGAGTTCCACATTTTATACTCTTCAGGATCCATTAACACTATTGAAGCTTTTGTCTGCTGGGTGTGTGTTGACCCTCGCCTCATTATGCGAGTCGTTAGGTCATTCCCTCTCACAATGGGAAAGAATGGGGGTAGCAAGGAATGCTCAGACCTGTACATTTGGGAGACAAAACAACTGCTCCACCAGCGCATGGCTCAATACAGAAGAGCCAACTCCTCAGGACAGGACTCAGCAGTCCATATGCATCTGAAGGACACAGGCCACTCGTTCGAAGACAGTAATGTACATATTTTGGCCAGAGAGGACAGATGGTTGGAGAGGGGGGTGAAGGAAGCCATCTATGTTAAAAAATGGAAAAACCATCTTTAAACAGAGGGGGAAGCTTGTGACATCACCTCTCACCTGTATACAATGCAGTTTTACATTCTCTACCCAGGAAGAACAGAACCCGTTCTCACCTGGCCACAAAGGGCCCTAACGAATATCATTGTTCGAGGGAAAGACCTAACGAGTCGCATTGGCTCCATTCACACCTGGCCAAAACGGTCCCTAACGAACCCATTGTGAGAGGGAAGGACCTAATGACTTGCATAATGAGGCTAGGGGAATCACACACCCAGCAGACAAAAGTTTCAATAGTGTTAATGGATCCTGAAGAATATAAAGATCTGGAACTCCCAACCAGTCAGTTAGAACTGATGAAGCCTCTTGGATGAGAGGTGAAACGTCTCTCAAGCAAGTCCAGATGCTACGATTGAAACTACGAGGATAACTGCAAAGAAGATATTTTTGAGTTCTCTCTACATCCAGCCATGGTTGTGATGTTTCCATAGAGGTGCAGGACTTTATATTGCAGTGAAAAAGTCCACAGTGATGAAAAATATGATATGAGCTATAAAAAAAACACATGCCAAGAAACTGCTTGGGGTTCAGAGGGTTAACGAACACTCTTTGATGATGCAATTAAAAAAAAAACTTAATGGAACCATTATCATGTGTTCCCTATGTAGGCCTTTTAACAAGTCACAGAAGGGAAAACATTTCACAAGTGTAAATAATACACCATAATACACTGGGGCAGTGGTGGCCTAGTGGTTTGTGAAGCGAACTTGTAACTGGTGGGTTGCCGGTTCAAGCCGGACTGGCAAGAGGTTGAGGTGGGAAAGTGAGAGCGACCGCTTGTCCTAGTCACCACCACTGTGGGCACTTGAGCAAGGCCCTTAACCTCTGACTGCTCCCCGGGCGCTGCACCACGGCAGCCCCACTGCTCCTAGTATGTATAGTTAAGGTTAACTTTGAATAGGATGGGTCAAATGCAGAGAAGGAATTTTCCCAAGGGGATCAATAAAGATTATAATTAGGGTTCGAGCACCAACGGTGCAAGAACCCTATTGGAATTGCTGCGATTCTTATTAGGGTTCGAGCACCAACGGTGCAAGAAACCTATTGAAATTGCTGCGATTATTATTCTTCTTATTATTCTACCGTCTAGTCGGGGCCACTACGTGGCCCCGATTATTGACCAAAATGCGTATAAATTGACACACACGTAAAAACGAGGTAAGGGTATGACACATTCAGCAATTACACATGTCAGTGGAAAAATGGCTCAATAGCGCCCCCTACAAAAAAAAAAAGGGCACCTACCGCTGCATTTGGAGGCACTTTCACGTAGACCTCTGAAATTTGGTACACATATGTATCATGCCAAAACGCAAAAAAAATCCTCTTGGACCGAAACCCACAATGCAACAGGAAATCCGCCATTTTGAATTTAATCTCAAAAAGTGGCCATTTTGGCCATTTTTTGCAAAAAAACATGAACATTTTTGAGAGCTAACTCCTCCGAGGGGATAACTCCGATAAATCCCAGCTTTTGCCCACATATACAAAAGGCATTGGGAAGCTTAAGTTATTAAAATCTTCTGCAAAAGTATGACGGTGTGCGCGCGCCAGCGCGCAACGTTTTA
>OMNN01041875.1:0-14365 GCA_900302755.1 Chromis chromis
GCCAATATAGTGTCATTATGGTAGTTTAATTCGTATCCGAATGAAAATACTGTATACGAATGAAAAGACTGTATCCGAATGAAAATACTGTATACGAATGAAAATACCGTATACGAATGAAATGACCATACACGAATGAAATGACCGTATCCGAATGAAAATACCGTATACGAATGAAATGACCGTATACCAATGAAATGACTGTATACGAATGAAAATACCGTATACGAATGAAATGACCGTATACGAATGAAATTACCGTATACGAATGAAATGACCGTAAACCAATGAAATGACCGTATACGAATGAAATGACCGTGTACGAATGAAATGACCGTAAACCAATGAAATGACCGTATACCAATGAAATGACTGTATACGAATGAAAATACCGTATACAAATGAAATGACCATACACGAATGAAATGACCGTATCCGAATGAAAATACCGTATACGAATCAAATGATCGTATCCGAATGAAATGATCGTATACGAATCAAATGATCGTATACGAATGAAATGATCGTATCCGAATGAAATGACCGTATACGAATGAAATGAAAATACCGTATACAAATGAAATGACCGTATACGAATGAAATGATCGTATACAAATGAAATGACCGTATACGAATGAAATGATCGTATACAAATGAAATGACCGTATACGAATGAAATGATCGTATACAAATGAAATGACCGTATACGAATGAAATGACTGTGTCCGAATGAAAATACCGTATACGAATGAAATGACATGAAATGACTGTGTCCGAATGAAAATACCGTATACGAATGAAATGACATGAAATGACCGTATACGAATGAAAATACCGTATACGAATGAAATGTATACAATGAAATGACCGTATACGAATGAAAATACCGTATACGAATGAAATGACCGTATACGAATGAAATGACCGTAATGACACTATATTGGCTGTAAAGCGCAACAACGTTTTATTCGTACCCTCCCAGGAATCCATGGATTTTTTCCGACAGCGCAAACCGTGACATATTTACGGTATTCCTAGGTGTGCTAGCCCAAACGAAGGGTTAAAGCACCAATTGATCACCCGTCGGCCACGTGAAGCGCCAGGAAAGATTCAAGCACAAAACCCAAGTCGCAAAATGCATCCAGGAGGATATAAACTACTACAGGGTCCCTTCAAATATATCTGGAGCTTCTCCGCGACGCCTGTAAGCTGTTCAACTTGTTGTTTACCAATTACCTTGGAGGCTTTCTAGCAGCGAGGACTTCTCTCTGCATTCTTTACATTTATATTTTATGTACTTGTTACTTGGCAGATATAGTCTTCCTCCTTCCTTCGAGCCAATCCTCACTTTTTAGTTGAAAAAAAAAAAGGACGGAGAGGGAAAAATGTTTTTCGAGCCCGGCGTTTGAAAGGCTTCAGAAGGTGATTTGGATCTCGGGCGTCTGAGATCGGCAGTAATCAGAAAGAGAAAAAAAAAAAAAACAGAAAACACCCACACAAGTTCACATGGCTCTCCCCTTCCCCCTGCCTTCCTGTGCAAATTTGGACATGATTACAAGTGAGAAAAGCCGAGGGGGGTCTGGCTTCACGGCGGAGATGGAAGATACCGCGAGTGTGTGTTTTTTTGCGCGCATAGTTTTGCATGCGAGTGTGTGTGAGGAGGGAAGAAAAAAAAAAAAAATCCCTGCACACAGAACAGACAGTCCCAGCAACACGAAGTAGATTTAATATGCACAGTTGCACAAATGGCATGACTCGGAAAGCCTCCAAACCTCTCGTTCCGAGGTGAAAAACCTCCTGTAAGTACTTTAACAATGGGCATTTTGCTGGTTTAACATACCAGCTATGATTGAATAATACTTTCTCGTGAGTCTTTGATGTCGGAAAAAAAGCACGGCAAACCTAAATTTCGCACAGATTAAGGGTCGTTCAAAGCTGCAGGATGACGGCAGTTTCTTTTCCAACCCCCTCTTCCCCTCCACCTTTTTAAGTCGCCTGAGTGGAGAATCATTACACTTCAAAAGTCCTGGCCCTTTGCTGTAAAAGCCAATCATTAAATAAAAACTCAGGGAAGAAATACACCTAATTACGGGCGCACAAATGCACATAATTCTCCCGTTTTTCCTCCCCGTAAGAGCTCAGAAATGCTTTAAA
Source organism: Chromis chromis (assembly GCA_900302755.1). NCBI lineage: Eukaryota > Metazoa > Chordata > Actinopteri > Pomacentridae > Chromis > Chromis chromis. The sequence goes on from OMNN01041875.1 coordinate 2,155, forward strand.
AAAATGCCCGTCGTCAACCGTTTGGGGGATTAAAAACGCACAACAGCTCAAGCACTTTTCACTTTACGTGTCGACCGGCTTGAGGAGGAAGAATTACAGAAACTAATTCCAACCGGGGACAGGAGTCGGGGAGTCGAGGAGGCGTTCGGGAGAAGAAGTGTCTTTGCAACACAGACGGCGGTGGCGTGGCGTGGTGGTGGTGGTGGTGGTGGTGGTGTGTTCGACTCATCTCATGCATTTATGAATGTACTACTAGCATGTCGCGGGGTGAGGTGACACTTCCACGTGTAGAAAGTTTACTCACGCGAAGATTTTTATACTTTTGCGGAAGCGTAGAGCGCCAGGATGCATGATTTCTAGGGATGCTCGCCCTGGTGCGTCATCGGCGACACGTGTGGGAGAGCACACTTTGGAATACCGTAATTATGTCACGGTTTGCGCTATCGGACAAAATCCAATGGATTCCTGGGGGGGTACGAATGAAATTACCGTAATGACACTATATTGGCTGTAAAGCGCAAAGCCGTTGTAATTCGGATACAGTAATTTATTTCGGATACGAACGTCGTTGCGCTTTACAGTCAATATAGTGTCATTACGGTAATTTAATTCGGATACGGTAATTTATTTCGGATACGAACGTCATTGCGCTTTACAGCCAATTTAGTGTCATTACGGTAATTTCATTCGGATACAAACGTCGTGGCGCTTTACAGTCAATATAGTGACATTACGGTAATTTAATTCGGATACGGTAATTTCATTCGGATACGAACGTTGTTGCGCTTTACAGGCAATATAGTGTCATTACGGTAATTTCATTCGGATGCAAACGTTGTTGCGATTTACAGCCAATATAGTGTCATTACGGTAATTTAATTCAGATACAAACGTTGTTGTGCTTTACAAGCAATATAGTGTCATTACGGTAATTTCATTCGGATACGGTAATTTAATTCCGATACAAACGTTGTTGTGCTTTACAGCCAATATAGTGTCATTACGGTAATTTAATTCAGATACAAACGTCGTTGCGCTTTACAGCCAATATAGTGTCATTACGGTAATTTCATTCGGATACAAACGTCGTTGCGCTTTACAAGCAATACAGTGTCATTACGGTAATTTCAATCGGATACAAACGTCGTTGCGCTTTACAGCCAATATAGTGTCATTACGGTAATTTAATTCGGATACAGTAATTTAATTCAGATACGAACGTCGTTGCGCTTTACAGTCAATATAGTGTCATTACGGTAATTTCAATCGGATACAAACGTCGTTGCGCTTTACAGCCAATATAGTGTCATTACGGTAATTTCATTCGGATACGAATTAAATTACCGTAATGACACTATATTGGCTGTAAAGCGCAACGTCATTTTAAACCATCATTACTCTGATAACGGGCAGTAAAATAAGAAAAAAAGAGCAGGCGGACCACAATCTGAATATCACACGCGTGGACCATTAGCTAAAAGTTCCCCTTCACCCATTACTCCTGTCCCACATGTTCATTTTCTTAAGATATTAGGCAATTTAATTACAGTTAAGAGCATTAAGGAGCAATTTTAAGTATAATTTGCAGTTCATGAACTGTTTTTGAAAATTACTCTTAATATAATTAACTTCTGTCATTAGGCCTAATCCCTGCAGGCTACAGAGGGAATGCTTCCTTTAAGAAATTACATACATGTAACGCCACATTCATTCCTTTTCAACGGGAAGGTTGGACTGCAGAAAGGTTCGCCTCCTCAATGGAGTAATTATCTATTTCCAGCGAGAGAGTACAAAACAGTGCTAAGTCCATTAATGGCTGGGAGTCTCTCTAGCATGAATAATCATAAACCAGACCCAAAAAAAAAAAACTAATTGGACTGTTCAGAAGACAGAAAACACACACAGAAAGAGAGAAAGGAGGCATTTGAAGTTGCTTGAGAATTTAAGAATGCCCCCCCAAAAAAAAAAAAGGAGGGCAAAGGGCAAGGAGTCATGGATGTTTTATGACCACATTAACCCCGGCGTTGAATTGCACTGTCTGTTCTTTCTCTGGTGAAGTATACCGCTTAATTAGGGCAGATATTTCCTTGTCGAAAAATAGTGGGGGCCAGCGTCTAATTAAATCAAGAGGACGGTGGCGTATTAGTGATGGGAACGCCCAGGCAGCCATCCACCATCGGCCATGATGCCTTCATAAAAAATGCATGCAGCACCCCCGAGAAGAAAGCTCTAATTTACAAAAAAAGGAGAGGAAGGGTATTCGTTCAGGGTCTCGCCGGGGTGAGCCTCGCACCTTGACGGGTAAGTGATGGTTTGCTTAACGTCTCCTCTGATGAGGTTAAGGACGTGTCACTTTGTCTTTGGCCGGGCTTTAATCAGGCTCCAGCCGGCCCTCTGGCACGAGCCGGGGCTTTGCCGGCGCGTAACTGACCGGTGATTTAGAATGATATGATTACACCTACACCGGCATGCTGCGCGGCGGTGTGAATTAGCCTCCCCTCCCTCCCTCCTCCTCCCTAGAAAATGTGTAATGAGCGATGTTCCCTGCACCCAGCTGGGGCCCCGCGGACTCAGCCATGAGCCGGCATCCTAATCAGCCGTCAGCCAAAAAAAGCCGGCGCATTAGAATCTGTGTTTGTGCATATCAAAAGATTTCCACAAACGCATTGGCAAAACACATAATCACTTATCCCTCGGAGGGGGGAGGGATGAGCGACGGACGGACGGACGGACGGGCGGACTGACAGAGATCATTTCCTTTTGAGTGTCGGAGGAAATCGCTGGCCGCCACGTGACGAGCTGCTCTGCGTTTAATTGAGGGATTCTGAGCAGGAGGAGAGTGGGAGTGGACGCACTGGAAGCACAGGAAGGATGGAAGTCCAGACACACTCACGGATCAAATCCATGCTGCACTATCGGGGCTTTTCCTGGGCCTTTAGGGAGGCGACACTAAAGAAAATCAGTCTAGTGGTACCTTTACTGTTATTTCTAACCACTTCATGAACAAAAAACGACCCTTAAATTAACAAACCTGCTTATTCTTATCCGTTTAAGGCTTTAGATTTACCTTTAAAGTCTTTGAGGGGGTAGGTAGAACCCTGTTGCTTCCTGTAGATGCAGATGGGAGTGGACGCACTGGAAGCACAGGAAGGATGAAAGTCCGATTCATGCTCCCTCCAGGAATCTGCTGGATGAAATTACCGTAAAATTACCGTAATGACACTATATTGGCTGTAAAGTCGTTGCACTTTATATGGTGTCATTACGGTAATTCCATTCATTTAGTCGTGCCCCGAATGAAACTGTAAAATTACCGTAATGACACCATATAAAACGCAACGACTTTACAGCCAATACGGTGTCATTACGGTAATTTTACGGTAATTTCATCCAGCAGATTCCTGGGGAGGGCCATGAATGAAATTACCGTAAAATTACCGTAATGACACCATATTGGCTGTAAAGTCGATGTGCTTTATATGGTGTCGTTACGGTAATTTTACGGTTTCCTTCGGGGCACATATGAATAAATGAAATTACCGTAAAATTACCATAATGACACTATATTGACTGTAAAGCGCAACGAAAAAATGGGCTCCAGCACTCACAGGACATTTTCTTACCTTTTTGTAATCAAAATAGGAAAAAAAAAGACCAGGTGGACATTTTGAGGCTCAGGTCTTAAAAAGGGTTAAGGCTTTAGTTTTACCTTCAAAGTCTCTGAGGGGGGTCGCCAAAGCTCCTCCATGTAGGTAGAACCCTGTTGCTTCCTGTAGATGCAGGTTTTTACCTCACCTAATTAGCAAATTGCACACAAAAAAAAGGCACATTAAAAAGCTCATTCCAGTCACCGCTCTCCCTCTAATGCAAATAAATGGCATAAATTACAACATCTCATACGAAGAAGAGGAGGATGTACTTGCAGATACCCAAAGTACGCCAGAATCGAGGTTAAACAGGAAAGAAAACTAGAAAATATTCAGAATTTAAGAAGCTAGAATCAGATATTTTCTCACAACTAAATCCTGACAATAATCTAAAAGCATTTCGTGCACCGGTGTTTAAATTTACGTCAAAATACAACAGACAATCCTGCTACAACACAACCTAAACACCGTCAAACACTGGGAAACCATAGTATCTTGTGCAGGAAATGCTGTTTTTATTTAGTGCTGCTACTAAACTACTGCTGTTCGACACCCCTGTCTTAGCATTTAAACATATAAAGCTAATCTGTAGGTGTTATTGAGGCTCAGCAGCCATTTAAAGCTTCCATTTTACTTACAGAGCTGCGTTTATTCTAGTCAGAAGGTCGTTTTGTAGTTGTGTATTTGCATATTATCACTTACTTGTTGCGGTTCTTGGTCTAGGAGCTCTCCGAGTCTTTAATCAGGCCCTTCTTCGGCAGGAAAACTCTCGGAAAGACGACGTACCTGCAGCGCTGGAAGCACAAACATGATTGCTTAGGTGCTAAAGAAGCAGGTTTAGCAACAAAGGTTGTCGTTGCAAAGCTTCCAGGCCTTCAACAGGTGATTCACTCAACCATAAAAGGTGTTTTTTATCATTATTTTGCTATTTTAAACCTTGTGTTACACTAAAAAAGCAGCAGGGAGGCTTTCAGGATCGTGGAATTCATTTTATTCATGCTGAAACTGTGTGAATCCACCCTGATCGCTGAGGTTAGTCTCTAAAAATGTCACAAAATGGTGTTTCTCAACTGGCATTTTCTCACAATTCAAATATATTCAGTTTACTGTCAAAGAGGAAGGTTTAAGAAGCTGGAAACAGAGAAGTTTCACCTTTTTTTTTTCTTCAGAAATACTTGAATTGTCGACTAAGACGTCCTGAAACGCATCAACTCTCCTCCTGGTCGATACAAACTGTGATTTTTTTCTTATTTACACTCACAGAAGTTGAGTTTGCTACTTGATTCAACAGCCAGGATGTCGGCGTATGTTTCTCCCAGTGAGTTCCTTTGTAGAAAACTTTATTTAGAGGATCAGCGACGACAACGTGGCAGCCAGCCGGTGTGTTTTGTGTCACTGCGGCCTGATGAACTTTTATTTGAGATGATTTTTCGTCCCTGCAGGAGCCGGCTTCACCGCTGCCCCGCATAAAAACCATAAATGCAAATTAATAAACTTCCACGCGGGGGTCCTGGCAGCGCTGGCCAACGCCGCCACAGCGCGCCGAACCCCCTCCGACGGCCGGATCATTGTTGTCTTTGTGACGCTCTGCAGCTGCTGTATTCACTGGAAGAGACAGCGATGGCACTGTGTCCCCTCAGACTGTCACCTCCACTTCATTATACACCCTAAATATATAGAATAAATACATTTAACAGCCTCTCGGCATTCTGGGAAATGTAGGAAAACACTCACTGAGGCGTCCGAGGCATCAGAAACTAACTAAAACATGAATATTAGAGCTTTAAATCTCATTTTAATCCTCAGTAAACATCCTAAATATTCAGATATGCATTTAACAAGTTGATCATTTTTGTGTGATGGTCCCTCAGCATTCTGGGAAATGTAGGAAACCACTAACAGAGGCTTCTGATGCATCAGAAACTAAGTATTTGAGCTTTCAAACCAATTTTAATCTAATTTAATCATTAATTTTCTTAATTTTTACAGCTTTTACTTAAAATTTTAGCTTCTCTGACACACATTTACCTTTCCTACCTTTAGTTAATTGCTTGTTTGTTGATGTTCTGCCAAACCTCCATCCTAAATATCCAGATATGTATTAAAAGTAGCTGATTTGTGTGCAATAATGGTTCCTAGGCATTCTGGGAAATGTAGGAAATCACTAACTAAGGCTTCTGAGGCATCAGAAACTAGGTATTTGAGCTTTAAAACTAATTTTAATATCATTTTAATCATTAACTTTCATGTAAAAAAGAGCTTTTACTTAACATTTTAGCTTCTCTGACACACATTTAATTGTTTATTTGTTGATGTTCTGCCAAACCTCCATCCTAAATATGCAGATATGTATTTCTAGGCATTCTGGGAAATGTAGGAAACCACCCACTCAGGCTGCAACAGAATCGTTTCATCACAAACTAACTTTAAAAACGAGCTCATTTTCATATCATTTCAATAATTACCTTTTATGCTGTGACCTTTTGTTTCAGTTCTGACCTCCTCCGTGTGATTCCTGGCTCACGTTTACCTTCCCTACCTTTGCTTAATTGCTTTTTTCCAAGCCATTTTTGGACCCGTTTGGCAAAAAAAAAAACGGCCCCATAAATAAAGACCGAGCTGCTTCTGGTGGCTCATTTTTAGGGGGGAAATAAATAAATAAATAAATGAGATATTCTCGCGTCCCTGGAATATTTATGCATAATAATAATAACAGGCGAAGGAGGAAGCGCCAGGCAGGAGGGAGGGAGAAAAAAAGAGGACACAGAGTCCAGAAGTAATGCAGTAACATCCCCGCATTAGGCGAGGATGAGTTTCTTTTATCATCATCTTCTTCTTCTTCTTCCCCTCCTCTGTAGCACCGCTGGCACCGGGCTGCACCACCTGCTCCGAGCCTCTTTTCGCTGCAGCCAGAATGAACAGCTGGCTGCTCTTCTGACGCTCTGATTGGCTAATCCCTGCTGGTCACTTGCGCTTTTCCTCCCCGCATGTCATTGAACTTTCTCTCGCCCGGTGCCAGGTCCGAGGAGTGCTCGCTCTCTCCCTCCATCTCTCTCGTCTTTGCCCCGTCCTTCATGTGCCCCGCGAATGGTCCGGGTGGCATATGGGGATATGTAAATAATTTAATGAGGTCAAAAGTGTGAGAGTCTCCTCCACTCTCGGCCAAACCTCTTCCGAGGCATCAATAGATAAATAAAGGCTGCTCTCGCTTGGCGGGACGCGACTTCAGTCACCCCAGATGCCAGAAAACACATGTTAAGGTGTATCTGCTCACACCTCAACCACAATCTGATGAAACAAAACCCCTCTACCCGAACTGGGGCCAACTAAAGCTACAGGTAGCAGCAGCAATGCTAGCTAAGCAGTGGGACTTCACTTTACACGGTTTTGTTGACATTAAAACTCAGATTTTGGGCACATTTAAGACAACAAGAACATATTTTACACATCAGGGGTGAATGTAAAGACACACTGATCAAATGTCAATGCTGGACAATGCAGTTAGCAATTAGCAAAGGCTGCAACTTAGCCATGTGTGGCTAGTAGATAATGGGATGCTAATTCAAGCAGGGGTTATTTAAGCCCACATGGTTTAGCTGACATTAGTCCAGTCTTCATAGGGTCCTCCTTGTGTAACAGTCACACTTTAAATGCTCCATCACATGTTTTAAATCCATTTAATCGGAGCTAAACTGAAGCTCGACTTAAAAAATAGATATTTTCCCCACATCGAACACCTTGGACAGGTCACCAGGCTAACATAAAAAGGCAACCACACACACCTACAGCTACCTAGAATCACTAATTAACCTACTACTCATGTATTTTGGCTGTAGGAGCCATAAATGCTGCTGCCGACTGGAGCAACGTGCCTACACGGCGGCCATCTTGGTACAGTGCCACTCGCTCCTACAGTGCATTATAGAGGAATGACATGTCTGCTCTATAAAAGTGATCAGAAATCAATTAGTTGTCAACGTATATTCACGAGGGTTGTTTGTTACAAACGTCAGACATGGAGGACAGACAGGCAGACATCAATAGAACAAAAGGACATCCCAGCATCCTGTCAGAGCTACGTGGGGGACGTGTTTAACTGATCAAACCGTTTGGAAATCGATCGGAAACTCAGTGGAGTTTTCTCTGGACACAAAAACGACAGAAAAACGCACAAAAATGACACAAAGACACAAAAATACACCAAAATATACACAAATCACACAAAATGACACAAAATACACAAAAATATTAGGGCTGTACCCTAATAATCGAATATTCGTATAGTCGTTCATTGCGTTGTTATTCGAATAGTAAATTTGACATTAGACACATAGTGCTAATTACTATTCGGACCAGCCCTAAAAAGTATACAAAAATGACACAAAATAACACAAACTCAGTGAATAATTCTCCATCAGATGGTGGAGTACCTCTTACCTCCATAGATGTCCATGCACTCCCTCCTCTGCTAGCCCTGTACCAAGATGGCGGCGCTTTAGGCTCGTCCCTCCACAGTCAATGCGACGTCTACGTATAGATGTCTCTGGTGGGAGTGAGCTGGAACACCCGGTCTAAAAACATGGTTTGGAAAACTTTGAGTTGCCTGTTGAAATATTGACAGTAAAGCTGAACAATCTGGGGAAAACATCGAACTGTGATTTTTCTGACACGTATTGACAGATCAGTCTGTAGCTGAATATTCACCGTGTAGCAGATTTAAAACAAGCGATGGAGCACCAAAGCTTGACTGTAACACAAGGACATGGGTTGAACACGCTGCATAATATTTATCCGTCACTGCAGCCTTCAGATGACAGTTTTTGATTAAAATCGACTGATTGTTAGGCCTAGTTTATCCTCAATATTTAAATTTGCTCTGTAAATATGCATCTTATTTCTCAGCGTGCTACAAAAAGTGCTGCTGACTTACTTTATAAGACATGAGCTCCCTAAAAAACATGATTTGGCGTCTCTACAATCTTAAAAACGTGCTATTTTTGACATGCATTTGTATTTTCTGTATCTTCACAATCCACTCCATGTGTGGCAGCCCATTATTAAATAGTATTATAAAAACGACACAAAAAGACACAAAAACGCACAAAAATTACAGAAAAGGACACAAAAATGACATAAAGACAAAATACACCAAAATACACACAAAATGACACAGAAATGACACAAAATACACACAAAAGACACAAAAATGCACCAAAATATACAAAAATCACACAAAATGACACAAAAATATACACAAATCACACAAAATGACACAAAAATATACACAAATCACACAAAATGACACAAAAATGACACGAAATACACAAAAATATACAATATATATAAATAATATATATATAATATATATTTTCTGTATCTTCACAATCCACTCCATGTGTGGCAGTCCATTATTATAAACTATTATATACTATTGTGAACTTGAATCATGTTTTTCAATTTGTTCTGTCCACCTGATGAGGCTAAAACTGCCTTCTGCACCATAAACATGAGATTAAATGAGATTCATCCTCCACATCACCACAAAAAGCTTAATTTTAACATTTTATTCTTTAGGTAAATTGTCTTTTTTGCAAGTAGCATAAAGATATTACCAGTGTAACTTACTTAAACCATATTGTGGTGCATATTTAAACTAATAAGACTCTTAAATCTTAGCAGTTTACACTCAGTCTTAATTAAAACCAGAGCCACACCTGTGACTACATGACCGTTAATTACACATTCAGTCTGTAATTTGTTCCAGCTGTGTTGCTTTTAACCCATATTATATATATTTTAATTCCTAATATTGCTTTATAATTATATTTTGTCCTCCTTGTGAGAAATAGGCGGCTGTAAAATCCTCTAATGTTTGCTAACAGATGTGTTGAACTTGCTCCGTGCACCGCGGCGAGGCTAACTTAGCCTAGCTTAGCCTAGCTTAGCTAATTTTAGCGTGAAGACCGGAAACAGGTGAACGCAGCTAACCTGGCTGTATTAGAAATTCATAAACACACCTCACAGCACCTCTGAGCTGCGTTATTTTAATGTCAACGCATTTTATATTTAAACTAAACACAAATAGAAATGGAAAAAATACGCACAATTAGCATTTTCACGTAGAGCTCCGTGTTGAATTTGAGCCTGGTCTGGTAGCAGGGTGACTAGACATAATTTAACCTTATTTACACATACAAATATTAAAAGGTAATGCTTATATTCACGCTGTTACTCACCCGTGTGTGTTTTGAAGTCGAAAAAACGTTGTTTATTGTTGTTTATTGCCGTTTCTGACGGTGAGCGTCGTCTCGTAATTAGTTCCGGTTTCCTCCAATTGGTGGGCGTGACCCAATCAAGGGTCAGCCAATCAGCAGCGAGGACGTGTATATCAAGCTGCAGTGTTAGAAAGGCAGCAGTCTGAGCATTTTAACCTCATAAAAGCACCATTTTCATGTTTTTTCATGTTGAAATAAAGGTAAAATGTGCTTCAGGTTTGTTTATATACTAGGCCATGTTATATATTCATATCACAGTGAGTACAGGTTCACTGTGGACCTTAGAATTAGTTTAATTTATATGATGTGCCTTTGTAAATACACGTTTTCCTATATTTTATTTAATAGCAATGTGGGTGATCCACCTTTCAAATAGAAATGCATTTGCTGGTGAGGAGAGAAAGCTCACTACCACTTGAAATAAATAACTAATAATAATAATCAGAGCAAATCTGCCCGTGGTGCTGTTTTAAATATTCCTGTTCATATTTCATTCCACTATCGTTCAAAAAGAAGGAAACACCAGCTGATGAACTCATATACATATATAAAAATCACACAAAATGACACAAAATATACAAAAATGACACAAAAAGACACAAAAATGACAGAAAATGACACATAAATGCACAAAAATGAACAAAAATGACACAAAAAGACAAAAAAATAGACCAAAATATACACAAAAAGACACAAAACAACACAAAATATGGCGGCAAGTGTTGGTAGTTTTGAATTCTTGGAGCGTCTTTTAAGCAGTAAACATGTCTTTACTGTGTGTACATGTAGCTTCATTGATTCCTCCTCTCGTGATCGGCCTCTTCCATTCACAACACCCACTTTCTTCTTGTGTTTCAGGGCTGATCTGTTCTCCAGCAGACTGACTTTCAACATGGAAAAAAGCCTCGACCAAACCTCAGACCTATTTTCATCCGCTGGCCTCCGACGTGTTCTGTCATGCTCTATCACTCTTATTTTGTGCATTAAAGCGTGATCTTTTTTCCCTTACGTCTTCATTTCGCCGCTGATGTTCCCTTTTTTCCATACTGTAACCCCTGAAACACATTTACTGTTGTGTTTTTTAGAGCCAGGGTGTAGATTAAAGCGACTCGACAAGCGAAAGCTGAGGGTTTTTTTCACCACACAATGACCTTTTCGTCTGTGGGAGGACGAGCGGCGCAGGTAAAGGAGCGCAGATGAAGATGAATAAAACAAGACAGACGAGTGTTCTCCATGCAAAACGAGTCGATTTTACTACTAAGTGTATCTGTGGAGGCAGCAGAGTAGCCTGAGGCAAAATGTACACTTAGCTTTGGTCTATACAAGGCCCAGCAGTGAATCATCAGAGCTCAGCTGTCCAAAACACACCACCAATCTGGCCCAGGCATATGGCTGCATGACACTCGTATGAATTACTACTACACGCTCGTGTTGTTGTTTTTCCTCCCTTTTAAATGTTCTATGAGCCGGGCAACACTCCCAACACCGTTTTACATCAGAGCAGATCAAAATCACTGCACCGGCGGACGAGCGCAGCGGCCAAGCAGGTCTGCAGTTGGAGCGTTTTAGCGCCGGAAAGAGGTCGGATCAGGTTTAGGAGGGTGTAAAAGGAATATTTGTGCATGCAAAAATGACATTTTTGTACCAGTCTCTACCTGGAGACATGAGATCAGACAAATGCTGCACATATTTGACCTATAAGGTTCAAAAACTGCCATTGTTATTAAAACTGCTGCAACAAAATGTCTTTCTCATGTTAAAAAAGCTTCAAAATTTGTCTTTAAATGAACATTTTAGCTTTAAAATCCTTAGAATATTGCTTATCTTTCTGTTGTTAATCCATATTTTAATGCATTTTTCTTTTTGTCAAGAAATTCTGAGAAGATTAAAGGTAGATTTTCAAAAACAGGTCCACATATGAGCATTTTAACAGGTTTAAAATGTTGTAAAATGAATATTTGTACCTGCAAAATGACATTTTTGTACCAGTCTCTACCTGAAGACATGAAATCAGACTAATGCTGCACATATTTCACTTAAAACGAGACTATAAGGTTCAAAAACTGCCATTGTTATTAAAACTGCTGCACCAAAATGTCTTTCTGTCTTCTTTCTTCTGTTATGTCGTCTTGTTTCCTTCAGGATCAATAAAGTTTTATCTTATCGTACTAAAAATGCTTCAAAATGTCGTCTTAATTCAATATAAATCTTCAAAATATGTCTTTAAATGAACATTTTAGCTTTAAAATCCTTAGAATATTGCTTATCTGTTTGTCTTTGCCCGTTGTT
>OMNN01041879.1:0-14388 GCA_900302755.1 Chromis chromis
CCCACTCCCCTTCCCCAACACCCATCAACCTGCCCCCTTTACCCCCTACCCCCCCAGTGTTCTCATATTTGCTGGTGCAGCATGCCAGTCTATCACAGCAAATGGCTGTTTTTATTTCAATTTCACAAAATTGGATTTTAATGAATTCTGCAATGAATAACCAAGCAAGAAATTATTTTCCAATATCCTCCCATGATATTCTGCCATCCCTCTGTATTAGGGGAATTAATACTTGGAGCGTGCTGGAGATGCTGCATCAGGTGATGCAGGATTTGATTAGGAGTTTAAAGTCTTCAGCAAATCAGGTGTGGAGGCACAATCATGTTTTCTTTTTACTTTTTAATCTAGAAAAAAATCCCCCAAGCAGCAAGTAGGAATACTAAATCGCCAGAATTTGATTAGCATACCAGGCAAGTGCCTTTGCCATTTCCTCTCATGTCCTGAAGCACTTTGGAGGGCACATGCAGTAGTACGTCTGCCTTTGATAGTGTGGGGAACATCGAACATTTGCAGCAGGTGAAGTTCAAATGAATAGGGGGCTTCTATTGTTGGCGACCTTTTCAAGACCCTTGTCAAAGTGTTGCTCTCTAATTGAGCAGCTGTAGAAACTGTGCCTTGTTGGCTAAACTATACATTTGTCAATACAGTACAGTATATGTGTTTTAAGATGCTGCTTACCCTCAACAGAATGTTTATATTATGCTTGGTGGTTTTGCCAAATACGTTTTCAAAGGAAATGTAATTAAGGCCAGGGTTATGTTCAATGGCTATCTGGTTTCATGTACATAAATGCTTTAGTTTTGTGGTTCACAAAACTTACAGGAAGTGGTCTTGATTTTGATGAGGGCAGAACTCCGGCCCTTAACTAAATTTAAGCTACTAAAAAGTGTAGGTTGATGTACTCATTCTTTTGTAGGGAAAGAATGAGTTAAAAATAAAATAATAATAAATATAATGTGAAAAACATTACAAAAGACTGTAGATTGACCAAGTGCTTTGAGCTGGCCAGAACTGGATCTTTGTTGTCATGGTTACAGTAATAAACACATGGTTTGGAACTGGACACAAACACAGTCCAATGTTTTATTGATCCATCCATCCACCCCAACCTCTTTCCTATGCAGAATTTACAGCTCTATAACATCACCTCCCTTCGTCCTTTGTTCCAGCCTCACCTCTGCTTCCTCATTACACTGACATATAACTGTTCACTGACATAAAACCATTCACAAGTGTCCACAAACAGCTGTCCACTCTATAGCATTGGATGCTAAGGTTGTCCAGCTGGCAGCTGTTATTGTCCACAATGTTGGATCGTATTTAGGGTAAAACATTTACAGATACATTACAGAAGAGGATATTTTGAGCAAAGAACAAGCTAACAATGTGATATTAGACTATTGTCTGGTTTTGAAGCCTTAGGAACTAATGAAAGGTTGTCAAGAGGCAATCAGAACTGAGTGGGCCCTTTAGATCGGGAGGTCCTTAAAGATAGCTGGAGAGTTAAGGGGCCTTGAGTATAGAAAATAGCACAAATGTCCCCTTGAAGACATTTGCTTCCTTGTTATGTTGATTGAATAAAACCTAAGCTGTACTATGTTTCTTTCAGAACATTTTTTTCTATTGCAAATTATTAGTACATAACTGTATTTTTTTTTAGAATGCTGGGTTGTAAAGTAAACATTTCTCATCGTGTTAAATAAACTGATTTACATTCTTACTCAGTGTTAGCCGAGAAGATCAATATCAAGCACATGCACAAACTGGGGTTAATTACTTAAGCTAAGCATAAAAACTGGAAGCAGGGAAGAAACAGCTTACTTGGTTTGCCCAAAGTTCAAAAATACACCCACCAACACCTCTAAAGTTTCACTGACAAACACATCTTGTTTTTTTCCCCCCCGCAGCAGATATGTAAAGATTTCTGCGTTGAGGGGGAGTTATGTGTTGAAATCATTTCTTTTTGAACACCAGTTTATTTAACTACCTATTTCTTCTGTGTAGCATCCCCACTGGTTGTCTAGTAAAGTAATTATGATGACAGCATCCAAAGAAGTCACCCACTGCTGCTTTTTTTTTTTTTACTTTGGACATAGGCAGGCGGGTTGTTTGCCCTGCCTTCAGTCGTAATACTGTTCTAGGTTAATAGCTTTAGCCCCATGCTAAATATATAGACATGAGAGTGAAGTCTGGTATTGATCTTTTCATTTGATTCTTGGGAAGGAACTGTCTGGGGAATACTTTAATCTATGCAATGCAAGTATGTGTTTTTATCTCAAGTCTGCAAAAATGTATGGAAAGTGTGGAAAACATAACTATTCATGTATATTCCACTACACTGAAGAGTACTTGATATATGCAAACTATAACTCTTGCGCTCCTCTATGAACTTAGCAAAGACTATTGGAACTTTTGAAAGAAGAAAGGACGCACTCAGCCTTATATAAATGGAAAGTTTAATTTAGAGGTAGGCAAATAGAATGCTTGCCTCAGTAATGGAGTTTTGGTCTTGCAGCATTATGTGGTCTAGTGCAGCCAGTGGCTTGTGGTGCCAGTCAGACTTTGACTGTGACCTCTCTCTACTTTTAGCATTTACTATAATTCCATTACGGCCAGAGTGGTAGCCATTTAGCCAACGTTGCTCAGGACTGCTTTAAGTGATTCTCTTTAATTTCATAAGGGAGTCAGGTTACACTTCAGGAGCAGTCTTTGTTTTCCATTTACTTTACTGACATTACTGAGTCTCCAACAAACCCAAATACAGTTTCTCAATGTTTACGATTACATTTAAACATTTCATCAATACCATAAAAGCTGCTTCTATTTATTGCAAAGAAAAGTACTCTGGGTTTGTTACACTCATTTTTATTTATTTATTTAATTGTTTTACCTGTGATGTCTTTGTCAATGTGGAAATTTTCTTTGATGAGTCTTTCTCATAGGAAATCATCCACTTCAGAGATAAGCATTACTGCATTTACACACTCGTAGGATCAAGAATAGCATGAATGGTATCAACTACACAACCTCAGTAATGAGGTGAACAAAACAACAGGGACAACTTACAGTGTATTATCCATCGACCACAAATAAAAATCCAGGTTTGAAAAACTAAGCCAATGCTGAGAGGCCTTCCACCTGCATTCTTTGTAACAGCCAGACAATTCCTCTGTTTGCAAAAAGGTCAGATTGTATAGAAGACTGAGAAAATGACCCTATTTCTTACTTGATCTGTTACCTCAGTCAACATTTTCTTAAGGAGTTTATAGTCTCAGTTGCTAGTTTTAAGATTTTTTAAACACAGCATGATGTTCAATTTAAAGTTATGGTTCCATTTAGAGGAAAATAAAGTGATAAATGATAAAGCAGGGTATGCTTTTATGGTGTCCACAGGGGAGTTTTTACTCACGAGGCATCACCCGCTTCCCAACATTGGACACCTAATGCTCTTTAAAAAGAATCAACGAGATTCACCCTCTGCATTCACTCAAACCCTGGCTGCATCTGATTGGACGATGCTTCACTTGTGGCTCTCTGCTACTGGATTTTGAACCAGACCAACATGGCAGCTCGCTTGGAAAACAGTTCAGCAAAATGTGTTTCTGAAAACATCTGAGGCAAGAAAAAAACTATGATGTTGCTGAATCTATCCTAACTAACAAAGGTTAGTTTAAGGTCACACGAAGACGAGCCCAGGCCTAAAAGCACAAATAGTTCATCAACCCGTGTATCGTCCACACAAAGCCAGCATTTTGGGGGTCTGAAAACGATCATTTCCACTCTTTTTCTGACACGCTTGCGTCATAGCTCCAACTCTAGATAAATGTGCATGCGCCAAACTCAGAAAATGACTACAACTATGGCGCCGTACAGTGTTGTGTGTGTACTGCTGAAGCTAGTCACAATTCCAAACTCAAGGTAAGTGCATAAACCAATGCATGACATCACAGTGGCCATGTCCATCTTTTATATACAGTCTGTAGTAGGAGCACAGATGCTTTTCCCTCTCGTTACTATTACAAGCATACCATAACTGTATGGTTATCCATAAGTGCTGTATCTGAGGTCCAGCCATGATTAGAGCCTAAGAGTTTAAAAGCTGAAGAGAGCGTCATTAATGTTCCCTTTCTATCTTAGAAGAACATGGAAGTGTTCCTTATGAAAGGAAGGGAGATGATACAATCCAACAGTGCCTTGTTTCTTGAGCTGAGGATTCATAATGTGTACAGACATGTATGATAAGTTTCCTGCTGTTCATTCTGAGCATCAAGCGCAATGAAGTCTATAATCTCATGAAGCCACAAGTTTCTCATTAAGCTCAGAGAGATCCGGGAAAATATAAAAACTGCAATACAAGACAATTTGTTGCAATCCTGAGGCACATAATGAAATACCTGAAGTTGAAAAGGCCACTTCCAGAAATAACTTATCAGGCTCGCTCTCTGTTGAGTAACAAACACAGGGTTCCTACTGCAGTTTTATTGGACTAAAGTATGTTCATGTCAGAATTTCTCCATGCTGAGGTTGATGAAACAGAGGTTTGAGGTATTGCATTAGAAACTTAGTATGAATAAGTTGGTTTTACAAATGCCACTCACCTCCAGTTCCCTCTACACACCAGGGTCTTACATGCCTCTCCATACAGATTCTCAGCTAAACTCTAAGCTTCTTCCTGCATTTTTGTCTTTTTTCATTTGGTTCATCACCCACCAAATAAACACAGAAGGCTGCTGGTTGTCGTCGTTGGTTTTGTGTGAAAGCAGTTGACAGCACTTATGTTCTCACTGGATTTGCAAGATCGTCTACCACCAGAACTCCCCTAGTTACTAATCAGTGATGCAGAGTGTTGTATAGTTTATTTACTCAGTTGTTCATTTTATGTTAAAGCATCTGTGTAAGGTGGTGTAGTCTGTCCTGTCTTGTAGGTTTCAGTTGGTCTTCAAGTTTGTCTGTAAGGCGTTCTTGTTATTTTGTCCAACCCCTGTCCTGAGGTACTATAGTGTACTTAATCCTACCAAGATCATGAACAGCATGAATGGCATGGTGATGCAGAAATAATGACTTCTGAGTTGGACATTTTCTGACAGGTGGTATTTGTGTTGGTAGTGGTTTAGGTTTTGTTGCTGGTTCGACAAAAGGACAAATAGCGTATGTTCATATACAGGCACAACGATAAATGTGCTTTCTTTGTCACTCACACATGCATACATGCAAACACCTACATCACCAGCATCATCCCTCCAAACAAAAGGTGTGGGGCTGGGGTTACCTCTCCTATCTTTTCCCGAGTGCTGTATTTCTTTCATTGCTTCTCCTCCTAATCAAGGATGTAATTAGTGCTTCCCAGACAAGTGGTTTCTGCTTGAGCAGAAACAATGGCTAACGGTGATGTGAATGGACACTGGGTGAATGCACCACTCATCATGCATGCATAGGCAGAGAATACAGGTCAGAGTGACAACAAATTGGAATATGAAGAAAAATGCAGTACATCAATGAATAGGTTTGTGTGTGGCAGGTATACCATATGGTCCTGTCTAACACTGCTGTTTTTCTGTACTGCTGTATACTATATTGTTCACTGGAACATTGGTGTCTAATTACTATAACTAAGACTGCAGCTGGAACACTTCCCTCCCATGAAGAGAACTGTTTGGAGGTGTTTCTGGACAGTACGTAATGTATAAAGAGATGTACTATAGTAGATACTGAGGATGACAAGCAAGTTTTAATATGCAGTCGTCCTTGTCCAGGCAACTTATTGTTAGAGATTTGACTTGTTGCAGCTCATAACCTATAGATAATCTGTCTAACCAATGTGTAATGTACCAAGTGAGGCTGAATGTGCTTACAGCATCTTTTCTAATTATTCTGATGGCATGTGGTAAGGTCTTCAACTTAAACACATTCACAGCCAAGTTCACACTTGTCCATCATGATGTTTCAGTATGCTGATGATACTGCTGCTGCATCTCCCCCTGGATAGATGCCAATAAATCCACCACTGCTGCTCGGTAGACATGTCTGGATATTGGAGCATGACCTTAATATTCACTACAAGACAGCTGAATCTGGATCAGCTACCCAATCAGAAGCAGAAATACAGATGGTGAGCCTCTAAGGATGGAACAAAGGAACAATAACAGTGATGCAACTTTAGACTTTTACCTGTAAATGTTGACATTGTGTCAATTTCAAATTTACAGATTTGATTCGGTTTACACTTCAAAAATTACACTATTTTTTTGGTAAGATGAGACAATGAGAAAAATCTACACACCAAATGTGTACTGTGTTTTGCCTTTGTTGGACTGAGCAGCTGATTTAACTTTCCTCATTGAGAGCTCTATTATCACCTTTTCATATTTCTTTGTTTTTATGATCAGATTGTAATAATGTCATGGTAGTTTTTATCTAACAAATAGCCTAGTGTTCAAACAAGTATTATATCTGGTTAACTGGTTCTGACTTAACATGATCTTGATTTTATGCCTCTGCATTCAGCTCCATCCTACTTTCCTTGATGTTTAGCCGTTATCTTCCCCCTCCTTTTCCCCCACAAAGTCCTCCTTCTCTTTCCTCTCTGTTATATTGTATTTTCTTTTTTTTAACATCCCCAAGATGAATCTGGCAAACTGTGAACCACATTTTTTCCTGCTCCTCATCCCTGTTTCTTGCTTTACTCCACTGTTCGGTCATTCCTCTGTGTATAAAGTCTTCCTCAGATCCTCCTTCAGTGAAGACAGTATCAAGTGAGATTAAGTGACTTTGTAAGTCATCAAGGCTGTGTCTTGTAATATTGATCTGCTATATAGGCTGAAATAGGGTGATCATTGGAGAAGTAATTATAAAGGGTCCAGGCCCCAGTCCTCCTCCTTGCTGTTTATCGGCGCGCTCATTAAAAGACATTGGCAGCCAGACGGAACCTATCTCTCCATTTGCCAGTCGACCACACCGTAAAAGTCGGTGGGTCATGGCTCCCGGTAGTGCGATAAGTGGTGAGCGCCAAATTGGAGGAGGAATGATTACATCCCTGAGGAGATGTGTGATGAAGCTCTCAGCTCCATCTGAGCTGTCTACTCCTATTTCGTCCAGCACTCCATCTCTTTTAGCAATCGTCTATCACTGCTCAGTTAACTGGGCCTTCTTTCTGTCTGCAGCTGTGTTTGGACGTCAGTATTCTCTCTGTCTCACACTGACTCACTCTTAAATTAATTAATCTCTTGGCTATCAACCAGGAGGTTTAATGCCACCTTTTGTCTGCTTTTAAGAGTATAACCATCATGGTTCAATACCCACGTGGTTATCATTGTAACCATGACAACAGGGGTCCCCTAGCCTTACCAATGTGCTTGTTGTAACACAAACCATGGTCTTACCACAACCCTAACCAAACCATTTGTATGCCTTAACCTAAAGTCAGCAAACCTTACCCAAAGCCTTGGTGCATCATAAGTTTAAGGGTTTTGGAAATACACATACTAATTTTGCAATCCTGTTGATTGGATATTGAATGCTTAAGTGAGGTGTGGTACTTCCACACAGCCTGCATTTGCTTCTTTATAGAAGGGGTAGAATATTTCCTGCACTGCATTAAAACCATGATCTCTCGATTGTCAAGTTACCTTGAGATGCAGAGCTGTTAAATATGTCAAACTTTGTTAGCTGCACAGCATAGCCAAATAGAAATGACCTAATGTTGACATCTTGAAGACAAGCACAGGCTGTACAAGTCAGTCTCCAGGGGTGATGTGGAACTCACATAAGAAATAGTAACCATACCACTGTGTAAACATGATTCAAGTCCTGCATTTATTATTTCCTCTACGACAAAGTACAGCAGTAGAAAAAGAGCACAACGTACTTCAGTGATGTTGATTTACCCAGTAAATGAAGTGATAAGTCTGTGGCCAGTGCTAAGACCTGTTCATGCTTTCTGGATCTGCAAGGGGCCGTGCATAAAATAGCTGCAAAAGACTCATATGTGTCCTTAGGTTGGAGGACTGGGAAACAGTACTTTGACAAATACAATAGATCAATATTTAAGTAAAGTTCCACTTACTTGATTGTTTTAGAACTGGTGTTAAGATTTTTGGGTGACCCATTTAATCTGCAAGATAATTGGTGAGTCGGTAAGTCTGAAAGTGAGTCAGTGAGCCAGATAATAGAGTCCCTGTGCATCACTGTGTCACCGTACATGTTTTATCATTTTATTTGTATTCCAACTTGAAACAAAAGGTTTGTGGGATTTTCTTCACACTTAGTTTGTAGTCCTAAAGAATGAAGAAAAAAACACATAGAACCTCTGTGGTAACACACAGAGAGGTGCTCTGCTTAACCAGCATCAGAGCTGGAAGAGCTTCCTCCACATCAGCCCTGCGGTCAAACCTGACTGCTCCTTAATAATCGAACTGCACGACCTGCAGCAGTCACAGGGCTGTGTGGGTCTCACTCCTCAGCTGGATGAATAAAAACACACACACATGACGCCTCAGGGCAATTCAAGAGAAAGCATCAATTAGAGAAGGATGAAATCTCATGGCTTGTGTAGCAAAGCTTTAATACGGAAGTGTTTACCTTTAAAGCAAAATATGGCCACGGGGCATAAAGCTACATCCAGCTAAGGGTTATAAGGAAGCAACGAGGTGGAGGAGGTCTGTGCAGGAGGACACATCTCACAATGGTAAAGGACAACCAGTTATTTGAACAAATTCCAAAGAATGTACAACAAGACACAACGTGAATAAATTAATAGGAACACAAGTAATTGATTACCACAGTACGTTCATTAAAATGCTATGATTCCAACTTTTCTTGTATTTGTTTGTGAAAGAAAACTTACCCCAACTTAACTTTCCTCCCCCTAATTAAAAACAAACAAACAAACAAAAACCAACAAGCTCTTTCCTCAGTGGAAAGCCAATTAGCCCAGCAAATTCACTGTCATCCTCTGAGTTCACTGTATTCTTGGGAGAATTGGCCTCCCACAGAGCGTTATGCTGCTGTTTTTCCCTCCCTAAGTGCTTTATTCCAGATAATGAGCCAAGTGAAAGACAATAATCAGCTACACTCGTTTTCTTCTCATAATATTTGTGCAAGCCATGTTCTCCCTCAAGCATGTGAGCAGAATCTAAGTACAGACAAAAATTGTGGAGGTCAAGTTAAAGAACCAATGCTTGTGACATGGCTTTCTTTGAAAGGGTGCTGTGGTCTACAAAAGTTTGGGATCTGCTTAAAACAAGTGAGTTATTACTGAGAGTTCTAAGCTCCAGTTGTGTGTTAGACAAACCTAAAAAGAGTTTTTCATGTCAAAGTGAAAACAGATTTCTACAAAGTAATATCAGTTCATTAAAGATACAAAGTGATTGCATAAGTATTCATCTCCTCCAAGTCAGCATTTAGTAAACACACTAGTGGACGCAATGACAGGATGGGGCCTGTATCCATTTTTACTGGAAGGTTGCACTTCACCTGTATGCTGCGGGTCATTGTCCTACTATAAAACAAATCTTCTCCCAAGTTGCGGGATGTTCTCCAGGATTTTGCTTTGCTGCATTCATTTTACCTTTTACATTTTCAAGTCTTCCCAGGGCCTGCTGCCGAGAAGCATCCCCACATCATGATGCTGCCACCACCATGCTTCACAGTGGGGATGGTGGTTTTTTGATTATGCAGTGTTTGGTGTCTGCCAAACATAGTGTCTAGTCTGACTGCCAAAAAGCTCAGACAAAGAACTTTCTTTCAAATGACTTCAGTTTCCCACATACCTTCTGGTGAGCTCCAGCTGAGACTTAATGTGAGCTTTTATCAACGGCAGCTTTCTCTTTGGCACATTCCCATAAAACTTTGAACTTTGGTGAAGGACCCGGACAAGAGTTGTTGTATGCATAGTTTCTCCCATCTCAGCCGCTGAAACATCTAACTATTTCAGAGGAGTCACAGGTGTCTTGGTGTCCTCCCTTACTAGTTTCTTTATTGCATAGTCACTCAGCTTTTGAAGATGGCTGGCTCTAAGCAGATTTACGCATGTGCCATATTCCTTCCATTTCTTAATGATGGATTAAATTCTTTTCCAAGGAATTCAATGACTTCTTTTGACTTATGGCCAGGAGTACTGATTCACCAGTGAATAAACCTTCCAGATACAGGTGTCTATATTGCAATCACTGAGACACAGTCACTGCACTCGGATGATCTCCATTTCAATAATTTTGTGCCTTCTAGCACCAGTTGGCTGCACATGAGAAGTTTAATTCTCGTTACATTTAGACATGTAAATTCACATTATACCCTTTCATTGAAATGAAATGGCTGCAAGCAACATTAGTTAACGTTATCTTCTAACTTACCACTAAATGAGTCAACTACCTATACAGCTACTGTAGCTAATGTTATGTGGTGAATTCAGTAGTGAAATGCAGGATGAACATTAAGGGCAGGAGGGAGTTTGAGTCCCATTACAGTTGGGTTGATTTAACAAAATCTTGGAGCTAGCTTAAGAGAGTCCATGTGCAGTGGAAGGTCCATCGTAGAGAGCCAAAACTTGTGACCAGGTTAGTATACAATAGCTGGGTTACAGTGACGATATGCAAGTTGTTAATTTCTTGCAGTGGTTCAGATTAGTACCGCCTGAGCTTCTTGCTAGACTTGATGGGCATGCCGAAGATGATGTTGAACTAAGGGGACAACTACTTCCTCCTCCTATGTAGGGAAGAGTCGGGGTTTGCTGTCATGAACATAGGCATACGTGGCGGAGATGACCAGGGAGTTATGGGCATATTCTGTCCAAGCCAGGTGGGTGGATCAAGAGGATGATGAGCGGAGACACAATGAAGAGTTGACTCCAGATCTTGCTTAGCCCACACCGTAACTCCTACTTTCTGTCTTTCTAATGTCTTCTTTTTGTTCTTTTCTCCATGAATATATGCACAAGTGCAGTTATGGAGGTACAACTGATGAGATTGTTTATATGTCTTTCGTAGTTTTTTTTTTTTTCCAATAGTCAAATTGTCATCGGGTGATCCATTCAACCACATCTCCTTTGTTTACACACGGGAGTAGCTGTTTTCACTGAGCCGTACCTAGTTACTCCCAGCGGTAAGACCAATGGTCCCTGAGGAAATAATAATAAGGAAGAGGGGATGCACAGCTAGAGTAAAGCACCAGGAGAGGAAATGATAATATAAAACATGCTTAGGCTACCGTCTGTTTTATTCGGGAGAGATCTTACATTTCCCATAAAAACAGAGGAACTGGCGGCGCTAACCATATTTTTAAGCCTTATTATACTTTTTGTAATTCTTGTCCTGCTTGTTTCATGCCTCATCTGTATACAGCTATATATATCTTATCTTATCTTATCTTATCTTAACCAAAGCCCCAAATGCCTGAAAGAAGGCCTTCCACATTTGGGAGACAAACGACCACAATCTCACAATATATCCTGGGGGATGGCATGAAGCCTAAATGCATGTAGCACTAGTAGGTTAGCAGTCTCTAGAGCAGAGGGGAGATTGTACAGTGGAACAAAGTGAACTGCTTTAGAAAACCTGTCTTCAGTGGTGATAATTGCAGTGTTCCCTTTTGAGGGAAGGGATGGGGCTTGATATGATGCCTTGCTGCAAGCACATATGGAGCAGGCTGAGACAAACTTCTTGGAGTCAGAGATGATGGTGGGCCACCAGAATCACTGATGGAGGAGGGGGAGGGTATGGTGAAAACTGGGGTGGCAGGCAACCTTGGAGGAGTGCCCCCACGAAAGCACTGAAGACCTGACCAACTCAGGGATAAACGGGCAAACTGGTGGGCCGTTCTCTGGAGGTGAGTGGTCCCGCTATGCCCCTTAAGCCCCGTTTCCACCAACGGTATCTACTCTACTCTACTCTACCCTACAAAAGCGGGTGTTTCCACCGCAAAAAGTACCTGGTACCATGTACCAGGTCCCATTTTTTTTGGTCCCTACTCCCTCGGGGTTCGAAGAAAAAGTAGCCCGGTTCCATAACGTGACGTTGAAATTTCTAGACCGCTGATTGGTCCGAGACAATCGTCATCGGTGAGCGACTGAGCCCAGTCCCAAGGCAATAGAGAAGGTGCCATTTTTTGAAAGAAGACATACGAGAGAAGTGTTTGTGTAAACTGCGAAAAATGGCATCAAGACAAGTCAGTCCTTGGAGTGTTGAGGAGGTACAGACCTTCCTCACGTTGTTGGCGGACGACCACGTGCAGAGGCAGCTGGATGGTTCCACACGGAACGAGAAAGTGTTCCATGGCCTCGCGGAGCAGATGGTTCAGCATGGGTTCGTCAGGTCGTCAACGCAATGCCGTGAGAAGTTGAAGAAGCTAAAAAGTGACTACCCTGCCATTAAGGACCACCACGGGCAAACTGGGAAGCATAGGAAGACCTGGAGGTGGTTCGATATGATGGACGGTATCTACGGGCACAGACCGGCCGCCAATGCCAGGGAAGGCGGCCTGGACACATCACAGATCCTTAACGGAATCGTCAACAGTGGTGAGTTTCTGTTTCATATAGCTCCTTATTTTAAACTTGCATCATTATTATGATGCAAGTTATGATTATGACCCCCCTATTTCTCAAAGTGGTTTAGTCCACATGCCGTTACCGGCTCCATGTGTCAGCGAGCAAACGATAAAAGCCAGTAATAAGTCTTTCACACCGCTTGTTCAACAAACTCAAGGTTGTAACATGAAAGTGACATTTCTCCTGCTTTGTCCGAAATCAGCCTCACTCTCTCTTTTTTTTAAAATCAACACGCCGGTAAGCATATAGCCTAGCTTATGATCGCTAACAGGCTCAAACTAGTATGTAGAATAGATGCAGTGACAAAGGAGACGGGAGGAAGAGAGAGGACAGAGAAAGAGGGGAGCGAGGAGGGAAAAGAGAGGGGACACTGAGGACAGCGAGGAAAATAGATGAGGGAAAAGAGGGGAGGAAATACAAAGCACAGGATTTTGAAATGCATATAAGTATTTTTAATTTGAGTTTGATGCCAAATTTTTTTACATTTTTTTTTTCACCACAACTTAGGCCTAGATGTTCAGTTTGACAGGTATCTAATTTCTTTTAAAGTCAAAGATTTTTCAGTTTTGATTGTTAAAAAAAACTTGTCACAAAACATTGTTCAGCTTCTTTGGGGAAAATACATCTTGGATAATTATGCATATTAGCTTTATTTTAGTTTAGATGTGGTCATAAAGGTGTATCATTTCCACCTTCCACCTAATAGTATTGTTGATTTTGCTAGTTGAACATAGAAAAACCTGTCTACAGGTAGAATATGCACTAATACAGAACAATGCTATAACTACTATTATTACTTTTAATATCATTCAACATCCTGAGGGCTCAACTCTGCAAGGCAAGTTCCAAAGGAGCAGGAGAGAGAGAGAGGGAGAGAGCAATTTTTTCAGATACATATGCAATCAGGAGGGGATCTAGTGTTTCGAATTGAGGTCAGACCTATTTTGGCCATTTAAGGCAAGACAAGCATTTACATATGGCTTCTTTGAATATGATTGCCACACACCAGTTTTTGCCACATTTACACATGGTTCCTTTAAACCTTGCACATATTCAGGATGGCCACCCTCTTTTACCACCTAGACAGCGTAAGTTTTGCAGATTAAAATGAGTAGGCCTATTCACGTGGCACTGTAGTAGACTGTTGGGCTTCTATCAATATAGCCACCATATTTTCACCCAGGGGGAAAACCCTGATAATTGCCGAAAAGAGAGGCAGAGAAGTGTATGAAGAGGCACAAATATGTTTATTGCGTGCTCAACACAATCAGGAAAGATTACTTTACAATGAATTTTCAGCTGCATTCAGATGGCGCATTAGAGCTTGTCGTACATCCCTGCCATCGTCCTCTACAACGCGAGCCGATGCCACCACAGGCTCCAGTGCTACATCCCATTCCCTGTAGTAATTCTCCTTATGAGTTTCACACAGGTTGTGAAGGGCACAGCAGGTCATGACAATCGATAACAAGGTTGACATCACAGTCATTGCGTTTCAAGAGACAACGCCATCTTCCTTTAAGCCGACCAAAGGCATTTTCTACTACCACCCTGGCCCTACATATTCTTTTGTTGTAAAACAATTGTTCTCCAGTCAGATTTCCCGTGTCATTGAATGGTTTTAACAACCAGTTCTGTAAGGGGTAGGCAGAGTCTCCTAAGATGTAATAACCCACATTCTGTCCACCAATGTTTTTAGTGCAGTCAGGGAAGAGACTGCCGCTGCTGGCCAACTCCCACAGCCTAGACAGTCTTAAAACACGAGCATCATGCAAACTTCCTGGGAGTCCAACAAAGACACTCCAGAAAATGCCACTGCCATCTACTACACCTTGTAAAATAGTCAC